>JASANE010021689.1:0-38427 GCA_030248225.1 Trileptium ribeirensis
GAATTTATCGATGCTCTTTATACAACAGGTCAACTAACGCTGTATTCACTATTCCGCGATGAGGTTCGTGCAGCCGGTTTGGCGTATACAGCTACAGAAGCTCTTACAAAGATGGATTTTATTCAAAATTATCTGTTCAACGGGCAGCTCAAGTATTGGCAACATGAATTGGAAGTCGAACAACTGACCGAAGACGTTTGGTGGCCCGCAATACGTCAATCTATACAGAAACTTGAAAAGAATAGAGAATTTTTGATTCGCGCTATGTAAAAACTGTCGATATTGTAAAGACGTGCCAATCAACTGCTTTGTTAGAAACAGTGACTGCGATTATTCCATCATGGATTTGTGTATCGAGATATGGGATTACTTTTATTAAACTATTTTCAGTCTTGGTTTTGCTTTTACACATATAATACAATAAAACTATGGGCTTGGAAAAAAATATTCACATTCATGGGATTCACAAAAGAAGTTGAGTTCTCACATGAACATGACAGTAGCACTAACCCCAGACCTCTGCCGAGCACCCCCTAACCACAATCCCTAGCTGAAACCCCATCTGATTTTTGACCCTTAGTCATAACTCAGATACCCTTCATCTCCGACCTGTAAGCCCTTAGCCGAAACTCCTAGGTCAGAACATTTTGAATGTACGCACAACATTTATCGTTTTTCATATTTTTATATGTTATAATCCAAATGTCTGTTAGCCATGAAAAATTCCGAAAACATTTCCACGAATAATTCTTGATATCTGGATCCATACTACTAAAGAGTAAATGATTCGAATAGCGTTTTCCAACAATGAGTTCAGGACAATATTCAAATGTAGCTTACTGACAGTAATACAGGCCATATACGAATGTGTTTGTGCTGCTAGAAGCTCCGCTGCCACCATTCGCACATGTACTAAAAACATCTAGCATTTCGTCATGCCATTTCCAAGTACTGCGCTCAAAGCAACTAGCTTCCATTACACAGTTTGGTCCTAATATATCCTATAAAATCATTTCCACTGCCTGTAGTAGTAACCGGTTCATATATACAACCATACAGCCTCTGAATCCATTCACAATTATTTCCGTTAATTAAACCAATATTCGTCCTGTAGACCATTTCATACACCGTCTTTGAAGAATTTTATAAGGGATTGTCGCAAATTTACCATCACCCAAAATCGGTCTTGCATTCAACATATAAATCTTAGCAAAATTCTACGTACTTTTGAAATAGGTTTTCATTTTTTACCTCGCTGCTACCCAAGAGTCCACAGCCTCGATGTTCCCAGCAATACGTAACTGAACCAGTAGCAATCAACATATAGTTCACCAGCTATTAATACTAATACAACTGATAGTAATTTTATTAATAAAAGTATTAACACCGGTGATAAGAGACAGCAACGTTTTAATTTAAGACAACATTCATACGAAGCGTTGTTGTCACAAATTAATAGCCCGACTAGTACCAATTGTTATAATAGTTTGTTACGCGAACAGGAGTCCAAACGTCCGTTGCATAGTTTAACAACTACAATAGCTTCGAACGATTTCGCTCCGCCAAGATACATTTCGGCGGATCAGAATCTTGCTCAACTAGTCCACAAATCTTGCAATGAAAGTCACGTTACAGCTTCTGTAACTGCCGATAAAATGAGTGGCCACGATTATATGCTTTGTTACCCGAACAATGCAGCTCAAAAAAGCTATCTCCGGCCAAAACCCGGACGTCGCCCACGTGGCATAAGGCCGCAAAGCTTTCCTGTTCGTCCAATTGAAGAGCCACAAACGGCTACTTCAAATAACATTGCTCGGTATGATAATTTAACTCCTGTTAATACAAGTATCAATAATGACGATGTCCTAAAAACTTCATGTGGACGAACAAAGTCTGTAATGATTGCACAGTCTGTAATACCATCGCATGCTCAATATTATACCCAATTAGGAAATGGTAAAATACGAAGTCGTCAATTTATAGAGCGCCCCATGTTGCCGCGTTTCGAATATTCAACCGACGATCTTTCACAGGCTCGCAACAGCAGAACGAGTGCAGCAAATCCTAGCTCAGTACAGCAATATCAGCAATATTCGGCTCTGTCTCAAATGCCGTCGCCAATCAGTGAAACCGGCGAAATCTGCGATAAATTATTAAATATTAATAGGCCTTCGCCAAGATACTCTCGTGCTTCACAACAGTCAACAACTGAATCGCCGCCAATGTCAGCGCAACAGCATGTTGCTGGTTCATCGATGTCAATATCACCTATGTCTATTACTTCACCGCCCGAATATACATCATCACATAATTTATATTATCATCAAGTAAATAATCATCAGACAGTTGAAAATCCTGCGCTATCACATCAATATCGTAAGCAAGGTGTTCAGCCCAGCGTTGGTGCGTCCTCAACAACAACAATTGGTTTATCCCCTGCGATTAACAACGCGTCATCATCGTCAAATGTCACAGAATTATTGCCAACGACCGCCGATAGTAAGTTTTTGCGTAAGAAGAAAACGCCTACAACTGCTCCTTTGGCCGGTGACCATGGTCATATTAGTAATGTTGGTAGCAGTAGCTCTCGCAGCCGCCGTCTACAGGTGACAAGCCTAATAATTCCAAGTCTCGGCTCAAATTTGCTTCGCTCAAGCAGCAGTACCGATTTACTCAATGCTCCAGAGCCGGATACGTCACGAAAAGGAAGCGGTGGCGACAATTCAGCATCATCGTCTAGTCGAGCAGCGTCGATATTTAAACAATCGTTTGATTTTTTCTCCAAATCTGGAACGCGAGGAAATTCAGATGCTAAAAACACAAGTGGTCAGCGTCATTTTGGTAGTACGTCCTCGATTGTCGACTCAGCGTCTCGAACTCGGACTGGGTATCCGCCGCCCACTCCTGGTCATCTCAAACTGTCACCTATCAGTTTCGATATATATAATGAAAATGCCGAGAAGCAACCATATAAGAAACAATCTGCTGGTGATCTAGGCATGGCATGGTCCGCAGACCATTACAGTATGCCTACCACAAATAAGCTGTCAGTCAGAAAACCAGGCTTCGGAGGTTTTCGATCAACTACAACATCTTCTAGGAGCAACGCCGACAGTAGGGAAATTCCGTGCCAGCAGAGAGCGGCCACGTACGATCAGCAATATTCACCGGAGAGTAAAGATCATATTTTTAATTATCGTGTCAATGCTGGATTTGGCTATCAAGACCCAAACTTTTCGTCGTCAACAAACTCACCTAATACGACAACTAATGTCGTCGTTTCGACAACGAAAAGTGAATCTATTTTTAAACGTCTTATGGGACGAAGTAACACCGATGTGAGCGCTATCGGAGATATGCCTGATATTTCAATTACGCCCTCTACTGATTTCAAGGTAACTAGTATTAAAAGTATGCTTCAAAGAAATTATATAATAGCACTCAAGTTAAATATTCGGAACCCAAAACAACGTAAAAAATTTTCTCCTATTTTGATAAAAATATGTGACTAACCATAAGTAATGATTACAAAGAATTACAAATCTGAAATCCGTTTTGCCCTAGCATCTACGATTTTTATATTGTACCGACTCAAAATAATATCTTCCCACAATTTTTTATCATTTAAAACATTAATATTAAATAAATATCAAATTTACAACCTTAACATTGCATGATATAATATCAATACGGCAAGAACTACTTTAAAAACTATTTCAAATCCCGAATCCTCGTCAAAAATGCCACCTGATCACTCGTTTTCGTCTAAATTGATAATAAATAATGGATATGGTTTTGGGTCACACAAATTAACTTAAGTCACCAGCAGCAGTGAGTCGTTGTTGATGACATTCAAAAAGTTATACTGGTGGTTACTCGTCAAAGTATACGGTTTCTCGGACAAAACTGTTGAGCAGAAATTAAGATACCACGTCAAACCGCGTATCATTTGCAACATGTTATAGCTGACTTCTGAGTAAGGCACCCTCAGCTCATACTCACCGATGCCTGGTTCATGGTCATAAAATTTACATCATGTGATCATTTGGTTGCCGTGTATAACACCGGGTTTATATGTTACTGCAACTTTGGGTTCATAGCTTTCATCATATTCGTTTAACTGAAATATGGAGCAGTATTAGGTTTCATATTCCACCCTCCTAACCTATTCAGTTTTAGTAACTTAAACAAGTGCGGACAAATGATCCTCAAAGAGGCATTGGTTTTGTGAACTACATTATGGTCTACGATGCATATAGATCCTTATACGTGATAGGGTGTTACCCAATATTGAGTGAATCCCGAAGCCATATTTTTCACTTCCCATAAGAGTACGTACGCGAGAAAAACCAGCAGTTACGAGCGAAATTATGTAAATTTTTACTGTAAATGGGAAAAATTTTAAACAAATTTGGGGAGACCAAAATTGCTGGTTACGACCTCCTGGTCTACCACCTACCGCGCACCATTCCCTGTCGGAACCATCTGCCCTCACCTAAACTGACGGAACGTTGGTAGCTATGATGGACGAATGCAATCTTTCTAAAGGGCCATCGGTGCCACGTACCCTCTCGTGTAAATGGAACATTTTTATGTCCTTGCCACGCAGCAGCAACATATTGAGTAACTTAACTTTCGTGATGATCAGTCTTAGGTTTCTGTTCTTTTTGTATCTTTATAGCAATCGACAATACAGCTCTAATGGTGTAGTGCTACACTAAGTGTTATTTCCCTGTGGTATATATACTCTTCAAAGAACGATAAATGTTGGGCTTAAACCATAGGTGTCCAAGGTCCGTCGGCTTATGGTGCAAATGGTGTCAAGGGGGGGTGAGGTAAGGTCATCAGTTATTGCCAATTTCCCTTATTTTTTACCAATTTTATCCCATATTTTGCCAAAGGCGTGCGGCAGGGTAGGGTGGAGGTGATGGAACCGCAGCCTTCAGGGGATTAATGTGGCATGTGGAGAAGGTTCGAACCTTAGGGGTAACCACCCCTACCCTCCTATCGACACATATGGCTTAAACAATACATCACGTTTTGCTTTACTTTTAAATCTTGAAGTTTATCGTGTTGTTAATGTTTTAAATCGTAAATTTAAGGATGATGAAGCTATACGTCGGCGTATCTTTGCGCACTACGACTGCCGAAGCATTGTATCTCACTGCGCTGCATTGCGTGGCGACTTTCATCAATCGCAATCATCGTCCGAATTACTTCAGAATCTAGCTGGCGAAACCTGTGACTCAGCTCAGACGTCGGGACCAACCGGTGCTAGTGCTGCATCAGCTGCTCGTAAAAAGTTAATAGCTTCATCTTCGCCAACAGCAACAACACACTATCAACATGAAGACTCTAGTTTCGACCAAAGCAATTTCTCTGCTTCAAATTCTACTACAAAATTAGAATCATTAAATGACGCAGGCGACGGAAAATCAAATAGCCTGATCGAATCTTGCCCATATTTTCGTAACGAAATTGGTACCGAGCGACTGCGAACGGTGCCTCTTCTTCGATATTCTAAACCAGGTGAAGCCAGTCGGACAAGGACGATAAGCACCAACAGCTATCTGCACCAGCAACCATCGGTGCAGCAACAGCAGCAATTATTGCGTGCTCCAATTCTTGAATGTGTCGATGAGCCAATAGACCGCGCAGAATGTAGCCCTGGAGTTCCTTCACCGCGAGTAAAATTTTCTCTTGTCCCAAGAGCAAGCGATCCACAAGTTTCCGTTTCAGCACTCAAAAATTTTATAACCTCGCTTTCGGCGTCGAATAGCGATATTCGACATCCAAATGCAGCACAAGTATCGGTCGTAGAAAATACGATTAGCAACGGCGTTGGTATCTCCAGTCGTGGGGCTCGTGGAATGGCGTTCGGAGCCAAAAAGCGATCACAATTGTCATTCTGTTCGACCAGGCAACATCATCTTGGTTTATCCTTCAGCGCCGCTGCATTTGAACACTGTGATAACGGAGCTTATTATTATCGTCACTTTTTTGCTGGAAAGGGTAATTTCTATTTATTTTAGCATCGGGGTAGTAGTAGTGACCGAATTATATAGTAAATAGTTATAGTAATTCCGTTAAAAAACTCAGTATCACCATTGTGTTTACCTTAGCTAATAGCAGTTATTAATTCGGCAAACAGTCTGGTCTTTAACCCTTTAATTCTTGAACTGGATGATGAACATCTCCGCATACTACGTTATGTTGGAGGCAAGAGTTGGCGCTATAAACCAATCAACATAGATTGTGAAAGGATCTATATTAAATAGGATAAAAAGTTATATCAGCTGTACAAAATCAGAAATTACCTGATGAGAAATATCAGTGTCCTAAATTAAAATTACCAAAATAGATCACATAACCACTGTTTACAGTATTTACTGTTATATATACATGTATATATTCATACATAGATATATATATCTGAAATTGTTTGTCTTGCTTCGAAAGAAATTGTTTTAAAATTTGACATTCATGCTTTTCTATATATACAACTTTGTCGAAAGTTACACTTTCCGTATTTATATACCTATGATTTTTAATTGTATATATCTGTTGGTCAGTCTATAAGCTTCAAACCCTGTAGCAAAAAAATAATCAACGTTTGACGTTAAATTATCGGTGTTAGAATTTGTTAGAAGCGTTATTCGAATTTGCTGTTTTCGCTCTAGCAGATAATACCGTAAAGGAAATGTTGCTGTTTGTTAAATACTTCTACAAAGAACCTCTTGCTGTCGTTAACGGAAATATTTTTGGTGGTAGGCGCAAACTCCACCACACAGTCGTTTAGGAGTAACATATACGAGCGTTTAAAAATGTGATATACCCGTAACGGTACAAGACTAAATGTGTATCTAGATAGCCAACAGTCGTAAATCAATCCAACAGAAAGATAATATATATATATATTTATATCATTAATTATGGGGTGCATTTTTAGTGCCAGACGTTGTGGTCGAACCGCCCTGACCAATCGGCGACCGACCTGCGATACTGTACTGCAAAAAATTTTCTTAAAAAAGCATGTCAGAACAGGCAATAATAGGATTTAATATTGCGATTACATACAATTTACCATATGTTCGCATAGCATATTAATAAAATATTTATATATGTAACAACATTTACCAAATCGCACAGGTAACAAATCTGAACTCCCAGCAAAATTTAGCAGGAAAATATGCAAAAAATTATATATATTAGCAAGACTTATACTTACTTATAAAGATCTCTTAGAAATAAGCCTTCAGATGCAAAATTTGGTTGGGATATGTCATTTAGCCCACATCGACTAAAAGATATTTACTCGTCCTTAAAAAACAGTCTTTTCTCTTACACCTTCTCTTCCGTCTGTTGTGTCGCCGGGCCGTAAATTGCACGCTGCCTTCCTCTTTATTTTAACATTAATTATATTATGGCAACACCTAGTTGCGATCGCTGCAATGGCAGATTCGGCGGACTTTATAGTCACGCTCTTTTGTATTAATTTCCAACCGCGTCGCACCGTTTTTTTTATTTACTATATATTTTCATGTTTGTGCGCAACAACGTTCAGTCGAAATTACGTAAACAAGTTTAGCATCTTAAACATTTTATGCTTAGTATCATCGGTGTAGTTAGAATTTTCAATTGGTGAGGGCCAAGGCATGTTCGATTCATATTGTTTAGTAGCGGCCCGCATCACAGGAATACTTTAATGTGTAATTCACCGATGTTGAAAAAACAAGTAGAGGGGACCTTTGCTATTTTTGGAGTTCAATTGTCTGGCGGGGGAGGGGGGCATAGTCCAATGGCACCCCTTATATTTATATATGTTCTATATACATATTTAAAACTTTGTCATCTAATTTACTTGATTTGTAGCTCACTGTAACTACCTCGGCATCGACGATGCTATCGGTCCAATTGCGATTTCTGTGAAACGTGAACTTCATTCGTCAAATATCAGACATTCCAGTAAATCTAATGATACTTTCTGCCGATTATCTCAGCAGTGTTATCGTCTTATTTTTCGATGGAGTAATGTAAGTAAAGTAGTTCTGCATTTGTTAAACTTTGAGCATTGAATTCCTTAGTCAAGTTGGCTGGATGTTTCAGTCATTTGTGATAGAAGGTTAATGCTCAGCGGATACATTCTTGATTTCAAGCATTGGGCTAGATGAAGGGGACATGGGGTTCGTCCAGAAGTATTAGTTTTTACACAGCCCGACTGACATACTCTATGTTTACTCTAAGTGTGACATCCTGACCGCAGGGGCGGACCCAGGGGGGGATAGGGGGGATATATCCCCCCCCACCAGAATTTTTTGGAAAAATTTTTTTGGCTTCAAAAAACAAAAAAGGAGCGAAAAAAACGAAAAACGTTTTTCATCTTTAATAAAACTTGTTTGTTTTTGATACCCACAGGGATTTTACGTGTGCATATACACATACTTGCGCACGTTGCATTCGCTCCAGGTTGTCTGTTGTTGCATTCGCTCCAGGTTGTCTGTTTGTCTGAATGTTTTTGTTTGTAAATGGGCATTTGTAGCGTTACGCGTTATTGGTTCTGTTGTTGTTGGCTTGTCGCACCGCAAAAAATATCTAGACAAGAAAGTGTTAACTAGAGCTGCTAATGGCCATGTTACGCATTTTAATTATGCATTTTCAATACTGTGTTTCATCACGATCGCACTCGTAAGTTAATGTAGGCTTTATTGCACATGTGAATATATACTACATTATTTTTGTTTTATGTTATTTTTAATAAAAATGTATATATACATTTTATATTAAGGGAAAAATTGATTATGTGAGTTCATAGGCAATATATCGTCAATATGATGCAATTACAAGTCTGGAGTCAACCGAACACATATTTCAAACATCAAAAATTTTTGGTATCCCCCCCACCAGAAAATCCTGGGTCCGCCACTGCCTGACCGTATCCGCTTTAGTGTTTTCCAGTCTAACAACTGATAGTAAAGCTAATTTTACGCCGCATGGCCTTCCCCTCACAATTTTTTGAATTAGATATGCGCCCTGATTCCAACTTTATGCATATTTTATTCATTCTCACCTTAGATTGCTGAACATCAGTGTCGAGTCATTTTTCCAAACCCTGAAGTGCTTGGTAAACCGATAGAATTGCTATTTCTGTATGAGTATAATATTCAAAAAAGATACTGCACTAGTTAACAAAACGTTCATTCTGTAATATCTTGTAGTTCACACTTTGATAGTCATTATTTCGGCCTCAGAAGATGTTGTCAGAGCCGTTAGGCCGTTAGACTGTTATGTTAAATAGTGCTCAAGCATTCCATTCTCAAGCTGATTTATCTAACCAAATCCGTTTCTGAAATCCGAACGCATGTCAAGACCGGTGTTACGGCAAACATCTTAGATTTGACTAACAGCATTAAAGGCACATAAAGATTATTGTTTGAAGAGCTGTATTTTTTTAATCATATTTCAGTATCAACAAGTGTTACGCATTGCCATCTATTCTAATGTGCAGATCAATAAATGTAAAAAATATAAACATTACCATGTTTTGATTAAAATTCGAATTAAATATTGTTCTAGCTTCAACTGCCATGATTTGCGCATATTATTGAATTAGCCATATTTCGCAAAGCAGTATTTTAATTAATTGATGTGGATGCAAATTGGATTTGTAAAAAAAAATAACTACGCGATGTAAATTACTTTCAGCTGTCAACCATTCGCGGGTCAATCCTTGAAGAATGTCTGCCAAGTTTCCAAGCAAGACAATCAAATCCAATTGCTCAAACGTCTATGGCTTCAACGTCAGCGGCGCATGGATCACAAGCAGGCCTAAGCGGCGATATTTCCCAACAACAATGCTCCAAACTTCCTGTACGAGAGTTGATAGACTTGGTTTTGCCAGGAATTCAAGTGTCTTGTCTGAAATTAGCTATCCCATCGCCATCAACAGAGGACATGCTACTCAAGCTAGACGAACAATCAGTTAGTTTATATTTGTTGTCACAGCCGTAAGCCTCTGTGTCTTTGTTTTCGGATTATGTCGGTATTGCACAAATTAGTTGTGTATTTTAACAACGAGTTTGGATACGAAACATCACCGCTCAAACAAAAACAAAGATTAAATATGTATATATAGGTACATGAGATTGGTCTAATTTTCAGCCTCGGACGTTGTGGTCGAATCGCCTATCAAGAACGGCGACATACCTGCAATGCGAAATTAACTGGTTATTTTCCTTGCGCGACTTAATGCTGATAAATTAACATGGAGATAAAGCATGTGAATGTACTTGAACTTTGTAATGTCGTACAAGAAATTACGGCCAATACGATACATAATATAAATACACAAGCAATGTAAATTCTCGATACTTACGATGAATAAAACGTTGATATATACAGAAAAGCACTGTTTATAATAAGATTCGTGTAGCACGCCATCTTCTACGGTAAAATGAAATCTTTACTTGAAGTCGATTGAATGTATCATGAGTAGATTTAATCGCCCCCACACAGCCCCGTTGGGCAATTGCTCGAAGTTTTAGGATGCCTACGAAGTGGACTGTCGGCGTATCTCATGCAGAAAAGGAGTGAAGGATAAAGTTTCATTTTCTATCTTTATTAAAAACACATATTTCCAATGAGCAGTGTGATTGAGTGTTTAGGCAGACACCAAAATTTCACTCTCCGTGCCACAAATGGAAAGCAAATTGCCTAGATGTGACTAACAAGTTATCTGTTTTGGAGGTCCGCCCCTCCATTGCAGCGAACTATATCCGTCACTAGGATATAAATATAAATTTCAGAAGCACTTACGTTTTGTATTTCAGCTAAATACGCGATATAAAGTTGGCGTTCTCTTTTGTAAAGCTGGGCAGTCAACGGAGGAGCAAATGTATAACAATGGTAAGTTAATCCTGTAACGTATATGGTTGCTCTACGGTAACATTGTACAGAATGTACAAGATAGTACGTTAACTTAGTTTGTCAGTTTGTTGCGCAGCATGCGCTTACTGCGTGTTGTTTTTCGCTCGTGTTGTGAGGAACCTTAAGCATACATAAGCGAGGAGTGAAATCTCAGGGGATAGCGGGTGCGACGAGGGACGTAATTGGAAGGAAGGATCTGGGTGTGGCGGAAGCGGGGGATGTCAAGGTGGGATAAATTTATTACATTTGTTGGAACTTGAATTTTCAAAGTTTTAGGAATTCATTTTACCAATTTTTCCCTACCTTTTGCCAATTTTCTCCTAAGTTTTAGCCCAATTTTTGCTCATTTTTGCCCAATTTTATTCTACGCGGATTGGTTGCACGGTGCGGGGCGTCAGGGAGATATTCTCTACCAGTCCCCTATGAGCATGTTTGACCTTAAGAATATCTGTAACGAAGTCGTCATAGTTGAGGGACTAGCGCGCGCAACTTTAAGAAACAGACGGGATTCAATTAATCACGGCTGCGACAGATGGTTCAACACTAGTCGAAATACAAACTATTCCACGGTTGAGGTGACAGTGAGGCAGGGTATTGCAGTTGATATCCGATAATTAAGGGTCCTCTATATGACGTGGCTCTTAAGTCCTGATATATGCTAAGCCTTGTCACACGTACCACCACTTTCAATCAAGTTGACAGTTTATATCTATTAAAACAGGTCATCTACAAATTTCTAATAATGTTATTTTCCACTCACCGTCCAGTCTTAATCCTTGAAAGTTTTATGCGGTTGACACGGGTTTAATTTGTTTGTACTACAGATCAGGGGCTTAGTCTAGGTAGAGGGTAAGATGGGGCGTGGCCACCGTGCAGCATCTATGCCAACTGAAATATAACAGATATGCGATCTTCACATTTATGTGTGATCGTTTAATTTAAACTAAGCCCCACTTAGCACATTCAGTGCCTTTCCGTGCGGAAGCTTATGGCTACGCCCATGCAACAGGCACTCGCTGTAGTGATAAGTGCAAGGAATGTTACCCGCTAAGATGTCATATGTTCCTTTTTAGTGTCATGTGGTGACAGCAGTGTCGGATTTAGCTCGTGCAAAACTCGTAGCAACATCTAAGCGCAGAGCCCAAACGCTAATTAAAAATTCCGGCTTGTAATGGAAATAACGAAATGTCCATTTTCAAAAAAAATTTTCGGTATCCACACAACAATCTGCTAATCAAATAACATGACAGAAATCCAAAACCAGAAAAATATTCCAATTTCTAGTCAAACATATTCAATTATATTTTCGAACCAACAACGCCGCCATAACATTCCGATGTGAGACACTAGACTCATGATGCCTGATGAGGTTTGTAGGATTTTTGAGGTCATTCAAACCAGTTTCCCGATGCTAACAGTTGCGGTCATAATCTTGTATTAAAATTAAACGAGTAAGTATGTGCTTGGCGAGTAGCACAACTATGCTCGGGGTATCTTTTCCTTTGTTGGCTCATGAACATACAACAACTTTCTTTGACACTGCCTCCCGGATTTCTCAGCAGCGTACATCTTTATCGAATCCGATAAGCCAGCGTCGTGGTGCTGACAGTCGCTGGCTCCCCTTGAGCACTAATAATCTCATATCTCATCATTTACATGGTCCCAAGGTTTGCTGGCTGTGTTTGTTGGCATAGGTATTATTTCCTCCTGTTCCTATCGGGGACCTTCCATGTAACCTGTGGAGCAAGCCTTGTCAATATTAGGTTCGTCGTAACCAGGGGTAACGGGTTCTAGGAAGGATGGAAGCTGGGCAGTCTTAGATAGTGCCAGTCTTTCACGCTTGTATTTTTCTGCCTTAGACTTCCATTTAGCAGCATCAGAGGCGTCTCTATTGCCGCTGCTCATGGCGTATGGTTATCGAAGTACGAAGTATGAAATATGATTAATTAGTAAGTAGAAGTAATA
Source organism: Trileptium ribeirensis (assembly GCA_030248225.1). Classification (NCBI taxonomy): domain Eukaryota; kingdom Metazoa; phylum Nematoda; class Enoplea; order Enoplida; family Thoracostomopsidae; genus Trileptium; species Trileptium ribeirensis. The sequence continues at coordinate 12,889 of JASANE010021689.1, forward strand.
AAAACATTGTGACGCAATATTAGACAAATGCCGGTCAAATTATAAATTCGTCTGAAAAAAATATAAAATTAAACCATTCAGACAAGTTATCTTTATAATTTGGGTGGTTCACTCTGTAGACGCGCGTGGCCCCCTGAAACGCTAACGAAATGCGCGACCCAAATTATTCACTATATATTTCTTAAGGCGTGTTCACACGCTCAAACTTTTTGATCAAATTTTGAGCAAAATTTGACGGCAATTTTTAACGAAAAATTGCGGTATTTCAAAATTTGAGAACAAAATTTAAACTCAAACTTTTTCAAGCAATAAATCTTGTCGGTGATTGGCTATAGCAATATTCTTGAAAAGTTTGAACACAGTGTTCACATATTCAAAATTACCAAAAATGCAAAAAAGATGCTTTCAAACTTTGATCAAAATTTGAGCTCAAATTTTGATCAAAATTTGAGCAAAAAGTTTGAACGTGTGAACACACCTTAAGATTGGCCCTGAAAGTAAGCAAATCGGAGTCGCGGGGTCCTAATCGGCGGGGCCTCTGGCATTTGCTACATTGTTAATCCGTCATTGGGTGATACTGGTAATTTGTTTAGCAGGTATCCTGTATGCACGTGTTATTTTACGTGCACGTGTTTTATTCTACTGTAACTTGGCACAACCATAATTTTTATTATAAAATTTTAATTAATGTATAGTATAGGTTTAGTATTATGTATGATAATTGCTCTTGTTAAAAAGGTTATAAATTCCACAAAAGATGCGCTTTATGCGGATATACTTTTTCAGCGCACGTGACGTCAGTCTAGTGATAAACTTATATTTAAATATTTGATATAATGTAAACCTTGTAAAGTCTAAGAGCGCTTTAAATTACAACCGCTCTGGGACAAAAGACTTAACAAAGCAAAAATTAGGGATTTGTTTTATCGTTCACAACTTGAATTTGCGTGGGTTTGCTAACGAACTTTGCTTTTATATATTTTGCATTTTGCATTACACAAACCATAGTGCACGGCACAAAGTATACTGCCCAACAATTGTTCTTGCTGGTACAATATTTTTATATGAAGTAAAAATTCGAAAACGCTGAAATATATGTACACAAATTTTCGGCTCTAAGGATTTCATAGTTTGTGATTTCAAACTTTTTCTGAGAGTCAAATCAGAATGTTGTCAAAATAGGAATGTAATTTCACGCAGTATCGGCGTGAATGAAGCCTGGTAAAGCGCTTTTACTATTATTATTATTATTATTATATTTTACTATTATTATATTAATATTATTATATTTTACTATTATTTATAATACTACATTACATTGTGAGCATAGGAGGGTATAGCGGGAAGAGGTGGGTGGGGGTTACCACCCTGAGTTTGTCCAATTACTATTTACTATTACTTAGTTACTATTGCTTCAAGCTACATGTACTCTACTGATGTTTCGGCATTCGAAAATTTGGGATTTGGCAAAATTTAGGAGATTTACAAAAATTTGCAAGAATAGAAGAATATTTTAGTAAAAATAAAACAAAATTTGCAAAAATATAACAAAATTGGGCAAATTTTTCTCGAATTTGAGGAAAATTATGAATTACTAAAAATTACGAAATATTACACCAATCTTATTTACCCCTCCCTCTGGGTACCTCACCCAGCCGAAACTATCTACCCCTCCTCCCTCCTATAAGCCGATGGGTTTCGTGCGACTATGATTCAGAGTCACGATTGTGTAACTACATTTGCTTAAGGTAAAACACAACTAAAGCATATTCCTAGAAAACAAAGAAATAAAATTTTCTTATCGTAATAAAGTTCTGTGAGCTAGAGATTTGGCCTGTTAGCAGTTGTTTTATAATTCCTGGTAGTAAAAAGTAGCGTCCATAGGAAGTCCAACCCGACTGTCATAGAGCTTTATAATCAAATTGACTACATATATTTAAAATTTATAGAGTAGTTAATGTTCGAAAATGCTTCGAATACACTATGCGAATTTGCTTTCTCTGTTCGTGCGTAAATATGTTAATACAATTTGTAAACTAATATCCAAACCAATTCGAATATGTTCTTCCATGCAAGGTACATGTATGCAGCGGCGGACCCATCAAGGTCTGATAGGGGTAGGGCTCGGCCGATGCGTCCACAAGATTTTTGCCTACAGCTGGCGGGCAGTTATGCAGACCGGCAGCAGTCTGGGATGGGGGAGGGGAGCGATCCGCATCCGCTGCTACACCCTCTCCTCATTTTAGATACGCCTATGCCAGCTCATTGCAAATTTTAGAGTACCGAAGACTTATCTTTGCGTTGAAGCTGAAATTATGTTCCTCTTCGACATTACGAGAGATAAGGATATGTATTTTCGACCCGGTTTCATGTCACGCTGTAGTTCTGTATTCGGCAGTCCATGGAATGTCGATGTCGTAAAATATCAAGCAGCTTAGCTTATGATGTCCGGGTCATACATATACAACTACTTATCCGAATTAGCCTTTATTGCTTTTAATATAGGCGTTTATTGTTCTACAATTATTTTTAATAGTTTATTAAAATTCTAAGCCGTCCGTGTTTGGCTAAATTTCGTCCCGTCTTTGGAAGATTTTGTGTGTGCTTGGTCAGCACTAAGAATGAGACAGGCATTTTGCAAACCACAATTCGATTGAAGAAAAACCTAGCTCAGCGCGTTTCCTGGAGTCTTTCTGTTAACTGATACCATGATTTTCTGACTTTTATCAATTTAATGTCTTTTAGACGAACCAAGTGTGTTCTTCAACGATTTTCTTGCGTTGCTTGGCGAAAAAGTCACACTGAAAGGCTTCGACAAGTTTAGCGGCGGTCTTGACGTTAAAGGTATGTATATAAGTATAATTACGTTGGATTATTATAATATATAGTAACTGGGTATTTAATAAATATAGAAATCCAGAAGTGCTTATGGTATCAAATTTTTGTCCAATGTAACTTTGAGGGGCGGAAGTGAAATGCATGTCATGCCGTTCTCGATATACTAAAGCCTAAGCTAAAGTCTCTATATGATCCATATACAAAGCCTAACTCGCCTGCCGCCTCCGAAACCCCCGCTGTAAGCTATCCTTTTTCTAATTATATAACGTCCTGTCCCTCAAGCTGGCATAAAGATTTCGAGGCCTGCCTCCCCCGAAACCCCTCTCTAAGCTATTCTTTTTCTAATGATATAACGTACTGCCCCTCAACGTGATATGAGCCTACTTTTTGATAATATCGAAGTTGTACTTTAATATCACACAAACGGAAGAACGGTATGTACTTGCATCTCAAGGGCCGCGACCACTGAGTTGAAAAAGTAATGTGGATAAAGTAGGCCGGAGCACATAGAACCATTTGCGGTTGCGATGACATAGTTTAAGCGAAGCTTGTTTTATTTAGAAAATACTATTACATAGATTTTATTTAATATATAAGTTTAAATTATGTCCTTCGCTATATAAGTCTTGGGTTGGTAGTGAAGATAGCAACCTTAATGGCCAATCCTTTACTTAAAGCAGCACCCTTCGACGTAGTAATTAGTTTAGTATTACCCGCATATAAGGACGTCATGTTAGACCAAGGTGACGGCTCGCTTAGTATATCGATACCAGATAGTATACTATAATTGTCACTGCAACATGTCTTACTGCAAACAAGTTGAGTGACGGAGTGCTTTGCGTACGAAATTCAATTTTAATACTATTTTATCTGTGGTTTCACATAATTTCTGTTGCCGACTAAAATGTGGCATAAAATCTTCCAAATTTTTAATAAAAACTCATGACATTTTGAAATTGTGAAGTCGATATTATAACAAGGTAGTAATTGAATATTCTGTTAAAATTTTCTCCAAACTGTATAAAAATGAATAAAATAGTTATAATAAGTTATTAGTAGTAGTGAAAATATTTATAAATTAATAGTCAAGCTTTACTACAGTACTCGCCAAAAATGACCCTCGCATTTCGAGCGAGTCGCGAGCGAGTCTCGAGCGAGTGGCTCGCTCGAGATTTTGCAACTATTTAAATTAATAGAAAATTCTATTTTTAGAACAAATTTATTTCGAGCGAGTCGCGAGCGAGTCTCGACCGAGTCGCGAGCGAGCGACTGTCTTTTTTGGCGGGTACTGTAGATATATTTTTCGATTTTTGTGAATGTTTGCTTACTTCATGGATTCATTTTATATAATGCTTTCCTGATTTTAAGTTGTACAAAAAACTTTATATGGACCTTCAACATTTTCCAATGCAAAGAAATTAATTGTACAAAAAACTTTAGTATGCATCTTTGCGACTGTTTTGATCTTAGTCATTTGACTCAAGCCTCTTTTGTACCTGCTAAAGCCAACGATTTTTATTGCAGATGATACAAGTGGTACACATTCTATTTACACGAAATTCGAACAGATGGAAATTATGTTCCACGTATCAACAATGTTACCATTTAAGACATCACATCGAAATCAACAGGTATATAAAGTTTTTGGGGCAATGCTTTTGCAGACCGACGTCTAAATTATACTGACCGCATATAGCATATGTGTGCCTTCAGATGGGCTATATTATAAAGCTGTATGCCAAACTCTGGAAAATCCTTCACATATTAAACTTTACTGAAACGGGGTGAACATGGCGCAAAGTTTTGTGAGATTTCGGTCAATTTCTTAAAATAGCTTTTTGCCTGTTTACTTCACTCATAAGTAATCGCTGGTTTGATGACTTTTCGTAACTTCTAGTCAACGTTTAATCGCAGCCAACTGTACACATAGGTTTGCCTTCGTCCTTCGTGCTCTTCCAATTAGTTCGTACCCTAATTCTCGCGATATTGTCTTGTATTGGAAACATATTTTGGCCCTTGTCCGCCGGAATTTTATTGTCGCTAACTCGTCTACAGAAAATGGAGACATTTTCCCATGGCGAATTACAACCTGAAAATATGTGTCTTTCTAGATCAGCCTGTTTCAATTTATAAGCCAAATTTTGAAAATATAAAAAATATAAAATGTTTACAAAATTAAAATGAGGGTCTTGCTTGTTGGGTGTATAATAGGGTTATTTCAGTTTTTAATCACGTATACATTACGCATATCGTTACCAGTATGAAAAGTGTACGAGGCTAAAATGCTGGATTTTTTTCCTGCAAAAATTGTGAAATCTTAGCATTTTTCAATATAGGCATACGTAGACTGCTAGAACTTACTAGATGCTTCGCACGGACCGTTGAGTTTCTACAATTTTGAAATGATATGTTTATCCTGAAGCCTATGTGATCTATGCTTCTATAAGTCTGCTCATTAATATTTGTGAACCTATATAGTCTCCACTTTGACATATAAGTTCATCGTTTATCAATTCACGTCAATAGAATAAACGACATAGCAAGGTCTTCAATCACATTTTCTTAGTATCATGTTTTTCCCCAGAATGATTATATATTTCAGAATCATTATTTTTGCTAGGAACAAAAACGACTCCAAAAGTGAAGATTGAGATGCTGACGGGAGTTGAACGCGTACTTTCTGGAAAGATATGACGGGACAGCGCGCTAGACCAATTGGCCACCTTTTTACAGTGCGTTGCATTAAATTGCGGGTCATTTGAACTCTTGTGTGAGTTTCGCAAAGCGGTTTGAGACTCTACATTAATATTTTTGTCTTAATAATTTAGAGTGGGTTCAAAATAATTAACAGCAACAAACAGAGCGGATACAAATTAATTAACAGCAATAAACCTGACCAAAGTGGCAGAAATATAACACAGAAAGCTAGCTAGCCGAATTTCATGGTTAGCGGACCAAAACTGTTACAAAACCGCTACACTTTCAGAAAAACGACTTGGATAACCCTTTATATTCTATCCTATGCGTCTTTCTAGTTTGTTCAACCACTGAAAAATCATAAAGATTGCTGCAGCAGTTGTTTACTTTACTCAAAACTTACGCAGTAGCCGGCGAACAATTAATGGTTACTATTGAAGCGGTAATTATTACCGTTTTCAAGCGTTGAAGTTGGTTCAGAAACTTCAATTTGAAGCTTCGAAACTGTTGCTGGCAGCTGTCTAGCCAGATCCTGACGCAGGTGGACTTGCTGTCACTACTATGTAAAAAATAAATTTTAACACTTCGCGCACTGTGCAGCACTGGTCTGGCGCAGCCGGTAACTGACGCCAGGATTGCATAACTTCAAGGTGCGTTTGCAAAGCATTAAAAACTATATATGAGCTGTTGCTCAGTTATTCTACGAACTTCTCAAATTTTTTCAAAAAACAATTCACGTGCAATTAATATATAAGCATCACGAACCATTCAGTTATAACAACGCTGCACATTGTGCACTGCGGCCATTTGGTACAAGTGGCATCATTAAGGTAAACGATGCTGCATCGAATGCTTTGGTACATAAAGGTAATATTTTCGATTTATGGAATAAATTATTTTACGATAAAAATATTTGGTCCATGTCAACTTTAGGGGCCGAAGTATAATGCAGGCCATGCCGTTTTCGATATACTAAGCCTAACTTTTAGTCTTAGCCTAAGCTAAGGTTCATATATGAGACATGTACTCAGGGTAAGCCTAAGTCGCCCCTCCGCCCGAACCCCTCGCTCTAAGCTGGTCTTTTTTCTAGCGTTATAACACCCGGCTCCTAAAGTTGACATAGGCCAAACGATTAATTAGTTTCTAATTTTGCTTCAGCTCAATCGAAAACGTCATATTGGCAACGATATAGTAACGATTGTGTTTCAAGAACCCGGTGCTCTTCCGTTTTCACCTCAAACGATCCGATCGCAATTCCAACACGTTTTTATTGTTGTTCAAGCGGTGACAAATCAAAATGGCTCCGAGAGCACAGGATACATGTAAATAAACTGCGACAAATTTGTGTATTATTGTATTTAGAACTTTCAAGGACACACCGTCTAAATGTGTGAACCAAAATCCTTGATTATCGAATATGTCTTGGCTAACGTGCCACATTGAAATCGATCATTGTGTGCTGTATTCAATTGAGAATTGCAACTGAGACTTCAAAATGTAACATTGGTGGTTGAATTTACGCCTGAATTAACTGAACCGTTGTGTTGTATATACTTGTAGCACTTGTTCAAGTGGTTTTACACGCTGCGGTCTGATGTTTACACTGAGATCCGTCACATTATCTTTGTAAAACGTACAACATTCACTTGAATAATATAGTTCCAGTTCAGATTAGCGAACATTTAGCAACTCATTTTTTAAGCTAACGTGGTTGCTCAATACATTAGAAAATGTTGGCAGAGATGGAAATGCACGACCATAAGCCAATACTCACTTTGCTCGCTCTAATCACTGAGTTACTCAGTTGACATTTTCTACGACAGCTAAAGTTATTTATATCTCTCAAAATTATACCTCTTATACCTGTTTCAACCTGCCATATTGTATCTGCAGGATAACATGGTTATTGCTTTTCAAACCGGATTAAAATTCATTAATGAAATTGTCATAGCTGAACGTTGTACACCATGTCATCAAACTGACTTCAGTGAACAAGTATATATATATAACTGCTAGCAAATATAAATTGTCATGGTGTTTTCAAAGAAAATGTATCACAAAGAAGTAAATCTGCTTTTAAAATATTAGGGAAATGCTTTCTTAACCGTGTGAAAGATTGTAGAACCATATTGCAACTAATACTTTTTTGTACCCATAGGGCAGCTTCGCATCCAGTGCGACGGGTCGGTTTTTTTAATTGGTGAATAATATTAACAAATCATATATTATTATATAGATGGGTATGCTGTTATGTTGCGGTTCAGAGTCTCGTACATCAATTTCGAAATTATATTTTCAGCGTGGGTGGCTTTATTTACAAGGAGATGCGTTCACATGATTGTATTAAACATGTTACGTCTCATAGCTGAGACAGGTTGTAGTTTTGCAAAATAAATGTCTGGTACACTGTATTTTGTGTCACTGTGTGACCGTCGAGCTGACCGTTACCTAACAAACAAAGTGTCATATCCAATAGAATCGTTGGCTTAATAAATTTATTCAACATTGAAATTGGCGCTTCGTGACCAGTCTGAATCGTCAAAGCACAATTCTGCGGGGTGACTTAGCAAAATGTATTTGGCGGCTTGAATCATTTATACTATTAGCCAAATAAATGATGGCTACCTTATTAATTTGATTAGCACGGCTGTGCTTTGCGTTACAATGCTAGAGTCTATTTCGATTACATGTGAGTGACAAGTACATTATACTGCTAAGTTATATTGAATTTTCACGTACCAGCTGTGCCATTTACCTAGCTTAGTTCGTCGTATGAAATAATTAGGATCATGCGCACAAATCTTATTGTTAATAATTCACAAGTAGCGACTGTTATACGAAATTTGGAGGGTTTAGGGATACTTTTATTTATAGGGCTTCATAGCCCATGATCCTACAATGTTGAATTGAATGTTTATATGGCTCATTATATTTTTTATTTCGGTATATATTTCATCATCGAAATATTTATTTTTAACAATATTTTCAGGGTTGCCGTAACTCGAAATCGAGATGTTCCAACTTTTGGTCCAATCCTACCTCACAATGGATATTTTTCAAATCCAAAACATCTTCGAGCATTTCTTTTAACTAAAAGTATGTTATAGTTTTTTTTCTTTTTACGTCGGTGTAATTCGTCATTTTTGAGGTTTAGATTAAAGTAAATACTCTTTTCAGGTTATCCTAATTTGGTTTTTGCTTTTTCTTTTGGTATTTTCATTGCTTTTCTGGTAAACAATTAAATACTTGCTACTTAATCTGTGAGTATAATAGTCAGAAGTTCATTGAAAGCTTGACCTGAAATTTTTAGCATTTAAAAATTTTTAATTTTCTATTCAAGAGGTTGTAAAAGAGTACATATAATAGGCAGATTTAGTCTTGTACATATTTTCGCACGTAGTGTGATAATTTTAGAATGGCCATCAGGGTTTGTACTCCTCAGATGGTTTAGCCACCAGCATTGAACATGATGCCAAAGGTCATTGGAGGAGCTTGATTTATTGGTGCTTCTTTCGTAGTATAGATTTTCCACTCCCGCTAAATGGCGTTTTACTCTTCAGATGGTTTAGCCACCAAGATTAAACGTGATGCCAAAAGTCATTTGAGGAACTTGATTTATTGGTTCTTCTTTCGTAGTATATATTTTCGAACCCCCATAATTGAGACAGTTAAAATTTGTTCCGGGATACTTGGGAATTTGGGTAGGTCATTATCTCAAAATGCATATTTATCTAGCACAGTCCTAAAATCTACCACATCATGGTACCGAATTACACGTGCGGGTAATATTATGTAAAGTTATTTGTCACATTCTTCTCCAAAAGTCTGTGCGGGAAAATATTAGGTACATGTCAACTCTTACTAGCATATTAGGGTGATCTTATAAGTTTTCTACTAGGGTGATCTTATAAAATTTTAAAATTTTATCTTTTTAAGCTTCAGCAGAAGCGCTTAAGTCTAAGCCTAGGCATACCGTGGGCTCACAGCTTTAGTATCAAACTTTTGTCCTACACTTTTTAAATCATTTTTTCTTGTTAACGGTTATGATAGATGGTTGGGAGAAATTGAAAACCATAAGAAAATATTTCAAATTTTTATTCTATTTCTCTTGGGTGACGATTTAAAATTTTATCCTTCTAAGTTTAAGGGTAAGCTTAAATTTAAACCTGGCAATAGCGTGGGCTCACAACCGAACATATACCTTTTGTCCTGGGGTCTTTATTCCCGACTACCGTATGTATCAAATTTTTATTCTATTTCCCTTGGGTAACCATTTAAAATTTTATCCTTCTAAGCTTAAGGGTAAGCTTAAATTTAAACCTGGCAATAGCGTGGGCTCACAACCGAACATATACCTTTTGTCCTGCGGTCTTTATTCCCGACTACCGTATGTATCAAATTTTTATTCTATTTCCCTTGGGTGCTTTTTTTCTTCCTAATAACCGGCAATAGCGTGGGCTCACAACCACATATACCGCCCCGACTACCGTATGTATCAAATTTTTATTCTATTTCCCTTGGGTGACCATTTAAAATTTTATCCTTCTAAGCTTAAGGGTAAGCTTAAATTTAAACCTGGCAATAGCGTGGGCTCACAACCGAACATATACCTTTTGTCCTGCGGTCTTTATTCCCGACTACCGTATGTATCAAATTTTTATTCTATTTCCCTTGGGTGACCATTTAAAATTTTATCTTTCTAAGCTTAAGGATAAGCTTAAATTTAAACCTGGCAATAGCGTGGGCTCACAACCGAACATATACCATTTGTCCTGCGGTCTTTATTCCCGACTACCGTATGTATCAAATTTTTATTCTATTTCCCTTGGGTGACCATTTAAAATTTTATCCTTCTAAGCTTAAGGGTAAGCTTAAATTTAAACCTGGCAATAGCGTGGGCTCACAACCGAACATATACCTTTTGTCCTGCGGTCTTTATTCCCGACTGCCGTATGTATCATTTAATTATTTACCTATGATCACATAGGTAAGTAGAAAAATTCACGATGTCGCTTTTCATCGTTATAATTCAGTAAATGATAGTCGGATAGTTGTTAAACTCATACATTCTTAAGATATATATAGATCAGCGATTTACAGCGTCGTATGGAGGTTGTCAAATGTTTTATACAGCTAAGTGGTGTTCCTATGTTTTGTAGATACGATGAAGATTCTAATCATTGACTGTATACTCTCTGACAGTCATTTCAGAAATTAGCCAACGAAATTAAATGTTTGCCCACAATTTTGCTATGGGAAAGGCCATTAACATGTTTCTTAGTGTCTGGTGCGAAATACAGATTATTTTCAAAATGTTCAAATGCGTAATTTGAAATTTTGTTGATTTTTAACGTTTTCAACAGTAGAGCGTAAAATTTTGTTTCATTGATGCCAATAAAAACCAGAGTTCTTAAGCTAAGCTAGACCAGAGCAGTCTCGTGTGCACCCTGAATGGAATTTCAAAACTTGTGGAGCTAAAAAGCAATAATTTAGTACTTGTGTAGCGAAACCCACTCAGTTTTGGCTTCGTGGCTTCCGGTTTCTAGTTTACTAATGAACAATGAAGCTTGTGTAAGTAGCGATTCTATGGAGAATCTGTACAACACCGCACATACTTGAAAATATTACAGGAGACTTTACAATATTAATTGCCTAAAATGTCTTTTTCTTAGACAAAATGACAAAGAGATATAAATTTCTTTCCACGTAAAAAATTCGCTGCATCCGATTATTTTGGAAATATATCATATTGAAAAATTTATAAAAATCTATAAAATCACAAATGAATTATGCCTGTTACAAGATTTTACATAGTAGCTATGAGATACGAATTAAATTCTTTGAGGCCAATTCACCGGACACAGCTTGTGGTATATTTCAGGCAAAATTCTTCCGAGTGTGACCAGCGGTGGACTTTATTATGACAGGTGAAAATTGATTTCACCTACCAGATAATTCTTCCGAGTGTGACCAGCGGTGGACTTTATTATGACAGGTGAAAATTGATTTCACCTACCTGATAATTTTTCCGAGTGTGACCAGCTGTGGACTTTATTATGACAGGTGAAAATTGATTTCACCTACCAGATAATTCTTCCGAGTGTGACCAGCGGTGGACTTTATTATGACAGGTGAAAATTGATTTCACCTACTAGATAATTCTTCCGAGTGTGACCAGCGGTGGACTTTATTATGACAGGTGAAAATTGATTTCACCTACCAGATAATTCTTCCGAATGTGACCAGCTGTGGACTTTATTATGACAGGTGAAATTGATTTCCCTACTAGATAATTCTTCCGAGTGTGACCAGCGGTGGACTTTATTATGACAGGTGAAAATTGATTTCACCTACCAGATAATTCTTCCGAATGTGACCAGCGGTGGACTTTATTATGACAGGTGAAATTTGATTTGACCTACCAGATAATGATTACAACGGCGTAGCCAGAAACTTTTACATGGAGGGGCACTGAATCTGCTGGAGGGCACAGCTTAAACGCACCGTTCGCGCATAACCGTGAATTTATCTTTTCTGTAATATTTCACGGGGGCACAGATGCTGCACGGGATAGGGCATGGCCCCACGCACCCTCTTGGCTACCCCTAAATGATCATGTTGAAAATGATCACCCTATATTTCTACTTTACGGCCTATATAGTTAAAAACAACGAGCTACATTTTCGAACTTTGTATATCTATAACTATTTAACCAAACGTTTTAGTTATTAACGCCGAAAATGCAGTGTACAAGTCGACAAAATTCGTGACAATGGCCGCAAGAACAAGAAAAGAAATGCTGCGAGATCTCGCTGTCAATTATGTTACATCGCACTCACTTGCGGATAGTTCTGGCTCAAATCGATTAACTAGTGAGTGTGTTGTGGGGGGATGTAAATTAAATTTACGGAATTGTTAGCAACTAATAATTATCCCAGTTTTGCTAAAATGTTGCCCAATCTTAATTTTCCCGCAATTTTCCAATACTTTCCCCTGCGGAGCAGAGCACTTGAACTGTATCATGGTAAGCACTGTTTTATGAGCAGTTGTATCCTTGATAGCATTGTGTCCTTATACTGCTCAACTTGTAACTACCTAAGGCGTGCTCACACGCTCAAACTTTTTGCTCAAATTTTGATCAAAATTTGAGCTCAAATTTTGATCAAAGTTTGAAAGCATCTTTTTTGTATTTTTGGTGAGTTTGAATTAGGGAACGACCGAATATTCGGTATTCGGTATTTGGCCGAATAGTAGGTATTCGGTATTCGGCCGAATAGTTGGCGATATTCGGCCGAATACCGAATAGTTGACTGACCGCTGTTAGTTGAAAACTAGAGTCAAAATCTTCCCACCAGATATCCTAATTTTACGGCCGGAGTCCTGATAATGATGCTGCAAACCGCTAAATACGTCCAACGTGTTGCAACTTTGGTAAGTCAAGATGCGTCTGAGACTCATCAATTCAGTTCGCAGCCGGATCCAATGTACTGATCACCACAGTTATGTTCTTCATCAGCCCTGCACTATCTCGCTGCCATAATAGTTGCGAAATTAATACTTTGGATCTAAATGCAGCAGGATTTGTTCGTTCTCTTTGACACATCGTGAATGTGAAGTGAGACATCATGCTATGCCGTTCTACATACCTACATAAGCCTAACCCTAAGTCTACCGCCCCCGAACACCACGCACTGAGCCGTTCTTTTTTAACGATATGACTTCACGCTCCAATTATCGCCGTTGTCCAGATGCTGAAGTTATAAAAATCAATAAAAAACCAAATTATAACTTCAACCTAACGAACGAGAGCACAAAGCAAAAAAATTCATCGAACAAAAACTATCGCTGACTCAGCAATACAACACAAAACTACCTGTTGCATGGTGCACGTACATACAGTGGTGGATTTATAGAGTTATAAATTCATAGATTTCTCATCATGCATAGGTGTTGCGAACAACTATTCGGTATTCGGCCGAATCGTAGGGGCCGAATATTCGGTATTCGGTGAAATTAGGTATTCGGTCGTTCCCTAGTTTGAATATGTGAACACTGTTTAAATTTTTCAAGGTTATTCCTGTAACCAATCACTGACAAGATTCATTACTTAAAAATGTTAGTGCTCAAATTTTGTTCTCAAATTTTGAAATATCCAATTTTTCGTTAAAAATTACCGTCATATTTTGATCAAAATTTAAACAAAAAGTTTGAGCGTGTGAACACGCCTTTAGAGATAATATGCCGGCTGCTAGTTTCTTTTCTTTTCAGCGCAATTTATTGCGCGTTTCGTACGCAAAGAAATGCATACAAGTACTGTGAATTATTGATGAACGGAACACTCCAATATCCATAATGCAGGATCATGAATTTTAACCCCGCAGTAACACTGGTATTTAATCTCTGTATCTACTTAGTATCACTATGTGATCTAAGCATTGAGGTCAAGAGATGTCTATTTGTACCATATTTCTTAAACCGACATGATCATGCAAAACTAATCTTCGTGGCTTTGGTTTGAAAGTGGGGCTTATTTTATCCAGCTCTTGGAAAAGGACATACACATGTAGAACAATGTTTCTACCACTGTGCCGATAGTTCACTGCTATCAATGGTTAAATGATAACACATACCTGTCCTTCCTTTTCCGAGCCATAGCCTTTATAACAAAAGTTTGGTTTAGCACTGTAATCTTTCTTTAGCGCAAACTATGCAGCTATTCGTTTCTAATTTAGCACGTTCGGTGTGCCTTTGTCCGAGCAGTATCTGTCACAATATGTTATTGATTCCTATGTGACGGTTACCCTTGCCTACAACGTAAGACAACATTTGGATATTACTCTCTTCGAGTTCAGGAACTAGAGGGGTCATACCTACTTTTTGCCGAATTAATGCTTGATATTACCCAGGGTAAACCCAAAGCTAATAATTATACGTACAATTGACAAACTAATTGTTTGAAAAAAAACTACAATCACATTTGACAAACTTGTGACCACAAATAGGCGTGGCAATGTAATTGCCAAATATTCTTAATTCTCTTCGTGTTAGAGCCGAGTACATTAAATGTTTTGACGCTCATAGAGCATAATGTATTTATTTGAGTTTTACCAAATGAAATAATACTAAACGTTTATAATTGAATTGATGCCATTATCGATCCTAACTGTTATAACACGTAGAAAAAGTAAATAACCTATTTAAAACAGCGGTAAATAACAACATGGTAATAACAGTTTATAATGGGTTCTCAGTGACTTTAGTTACGATCGAACTTTAAATACCTGCTTAAATTAATTATTTTGGAAAACAAATATCTAAATATTTTAGCAAAATTATCACAAAAGATATGGGAAAACCGCTTATAACCGTTTATCAATAAATTTGGTTACTATCGAAACGTAAATAAAACAGCTATATACTTTCTCGTCAAATATCTGGCTGACAATACACTATAAACTGTATTTTACCCAGAGCCGCCGTTAGCACCCCCCTACCCCCCTAGGGGGGGGCCTCGCCCCTTGCAGGGGCCTCGCGCCTTACAGGGGCCTCATCTCATGGCCTCTGGGTGAAAAGTTGAAAAAGTTGGGAGCCGCAGCACAACCTCAAGCACCTTTCGCAAAGTAAATGTACACGATATACAAAGGTAACCTCAGAGTTTAGAAGCCTAATAATCGTGAGACGATTTTAACCGTTCCGTGGTTCAAAGTTAGTGTTTTTATGGGCGCCTGTTTTACGGACATACACGAAAATTTATTTAGGTCAGCGTCTATGCAACTAATGTATAGCATTTGGTGTGAAATAAACTAGTAGAGGCCTTGAGGCCCCTGGCTATATTCCGGTGTTATCTACGTGATAAGTCTTGACGGTTAAAATAAATATTAGTATTAGTAATTTTGTTATAATTTAGGCATAATAATATTAAATTTTGATATATGAAATATGTGTTCGTGAAATGAAATTATGGTATTCGAAAGTGGTGCTTCAAAGCGCAAACGTACAAAGGAGCAGGCTATAAGGATGCTTTTAAAATATTGCAAAGACTGTTTATAAAATTATGACCATGCATACTATCTTAATTTAAGGAACAGCTCTCAAATTTAAGGGTACACGGTCTTTGCAAATTTTTAGAGTATAAGGTAAGTGTATTGGAAAACGATTACATTAGTTAAGAAATTTGATAGGTGCCTCGCAGCCTGCTGGGGGGCCTCGCAGCCTGCTGGGGGGTGGCTCGCAGCCTGCTGGGGGGGGGGCCTCGCAGCCTGCTGGGGGGGGCCTCGGACATCCTAGCGGCGGCCCTGTTTTTACCACCTGATACAGAGATATGCAGTTTATAATCAAACAATTGTACGTTAGATGTATTTAAGAAAATTAAATTTTTAAAACCTTAGACAAATCTGTGGTTATATATTGTATAATCAGTTTATAACAAATTACTAGCACCAATTGTGGATTCATTTATAACTGAAGAGATATTCCATATCTCCATACTTTTATAATTTGATAATAAAATAATGCAAGTCGTCACTAATTTAGTAACAAATATTTAGTTAATATCATGTTTTTAATTTAGGTCGTTGGCTCGGCGGAAAACGTAAAGACCGGTTTCGACCAAAAATTGTTCTCAGCTCGTGCGTTTTCGGCGCTATCGCTTGGGAAACTCAGGTACTTTTAGCATTGAATGCTAGTCTAGCATTAGTTTTCAAAATTTCGAGCTATATCAGCTTTAGTTTAATCGAGCGATATAAATTTTAATTAACATAACTTCAAATGGATGACGATAGAATGATTTTTTGTCTATTACTTCGATGTTTTTTAGAACATTTGTAACACGCTGCATTCCAAAATCCAGATTCTCGCTTTATAGTAAAAAGTTAAAGGACTTTGATTAAAGAATGCGATATAAAATAAGCGGCATGTGAAACTTTTGTTAATCTACGAACATTTGCAGAACGGGAAATTCCTAAATCTAAATCCTCGCTTTGTATATAATGGTACTTGGTTTACCGCTATGTTCATTTTTCAATTTAATTTAGATGTTAACCAAAGATAAAGCTAAGTGTGATTTATATGCTCTATTATTGAAGATGTACACGACGTTTTAGTACCAGTGCCACTTGAATGGACTCCGTTTTCAGTATTTGAATTCGAGTGGAATGAGAATTTTCAATTTTGGCTCTGGAGGCGGGTTGAGGAGGTCCTGTCTGTGTGTGTCTGTCTCACCTGGATTTCGATAACTGTTGGGCCGATTTTGATGCACTATAGCTCATTCGAACCGCAATGGTCGATTTAGGTGTAGTGACGGAGCCCGATTTTTGAATTTTTTCCCGTGGGAAAAGTTATGGGGCAAAATGACATCATTTTGGCCCATTTTTCGGGCACCCCCTCCAGTTTTTGCGACTTTTCTCAATAAGTAAACGAGGTATCCGCAAACTAATAGGCCTATTCCATGTAGCCTTACCGGGGCTTTCCAATGATATATAACAAGTTTTTCAACTACTTCCCAGTCTGGAGTCTATACGCTTATAGTTGGCGCCAAATTTCATATTTGGTGAAAAGCAGTGGGAAATCCACCTAAATGTGTGTTTTTCGTTACTTTTAGTGTCTTATATGGGGTTTTTTGGGCAGATAAACTCATTGCAAGTGTTAAAAATATTGTTGGGCAAATATTTTTTACACTTCTGGTTCATACTTGGTATTAAAAAATGACGTTTTCGAAATTTGTGGTGAGAAGTCGTGGGAAAAGCACCTGAATGTGTCTTTATTGTTGGTTTTAGTGTTGGATATGGGGTTTTGTGGGCCGACAAGCTCATTGCGAATGTCAAAAATATTGTGTGGCAAATATTTTTCACATTTCTGCTTCGGGGAATTGTTCTCACCACTCCAATTCTGGCTCGCAAGCGAGCTTCACTAGTATTAGCGCTGTTGCAGATGCCAATGCTTTGTTTACCGAGAATATCTGTGCATTCACTGCACAAATGCATTGAGACTCAGCTGAGGAGTACATCTTCAATAAAAGAGCATTATTATGCATCCTCAGCTGTATACATTGCGATCGCGACAGTAAAAACAAAGATATGGTAAAACTAACTCTCCAGCTCACTCTTGGCTTATTTAAGGTAGTATGCATCTGCGATAACATTACCCTTAACGTTTTAGGTTAAAGAATATAACCGAGACACTAAGACTGGTCTAGCATCTGGCGTTAGCAGTCTTCTTGGTATATCAGCTGATATGATAGTCTTAATCGACTGTGAATCAAGTGAGCCGATATTCGCAACACCAACTGCTTCAGTTCTCGGATGGTCGACGAACAGGAACAGGTTAGTTAAGATCAACTGTTTCATGGTTGTCGCAATGTAAGTGTCCTATTTATCAGTAGGCAAACCGGCGAATATAAATAACAAGAATTTCAGTTCTCAGGCTTTTTTCCACTTCGTCTAGTTAAAAAAATGACTATAATTTTGACAGCGGGAAGTGATTTTACTAGGACATAGCTAAATGGCTGAGTGCACTACAGTCTCTCATGAGGAGTTTACTCACAAAAAACGGAGAGACTACCTACCTCGCGGTAGCACTAGTAACACGTAGCGTCGGAAAACATAGCTAGACTATCTAGTGTAACATTTTTGCATTGCCGAGCTGTCCAAGTCGGTATGCCCAAATGAACTGAGCTGGTATAAGTGTGTTAGTTACGTAGGATAACAACTCTACATTTTAAACTAAAATATCTCGCCGATAGCTAGATTAGTTATATGAAATTTATTCGACAAGAACTCAGATTTGTGCTCAATTGCTGCAAAGGCAGTTCAGTTATAATCTAAATCAATCTTAATGCATGAGAAAATGTTAAATAAAAACTACAAATTTCCCGCTGACGCAAAACAGGAAGTGATTTAGGAAGCGGTGCAAACAGATAGGTCTTTATACAAAACCTGAAATTTAGTGACCCGCGTTGACCCGGCCGCGGGTCATTGGCGTGCCCTGTGACCCGCGCTAAAATACGATTTTACTTAACCGCGACTAGTCGAGCCGTTTTGATCCCTGCCTGCGAACTTTACTTGGGCATCCCAATTTTTCCTTGATCCGTGTTCCTGAATTTGCGACCCGAACGTGTGAGACTCAGCCGAAACACCTGAATTGTATATGACTGGTTTGTGTTAGCATTTGTCAGCTGGTTTTATGGATTTGTCAGCGTTCGTGGGATCGTCTCGCTGAGTAAACTGGAGTTAATTATTATTGGAAACACAGCGATCACTCATTGATTGAGTCAAATGCAAAGTCATCATCAACTATACTACTTAAAATAAATAGGTTCAGGTACTGGTGGTTGGCTTTACTAGTAACAGATAGCGTAGCTGCATTGTGTCATTTTATCTGATAAATTTAATTTCAACCATAATGATTATAGGTTTTGTTACAACAATAAATTATTAACAAGAGTCTACTTTATTACTGGCCTTTTCAACAAAAAGCCTGTTAGCCACTTAGATTTATTGAACATATCTTCAAATTAGCTTTCTTCACATCACATTTGCTGTGGGTTGTTGTTGTGGTGAAGAATTTTAACGAGGCCGGTGACATATATATGACTATGATTACTCCTAGCCTTGGAAAGAATCGATTTATTTCGCGCTCCAAAATTTTAAGGTGGTGGTAAAGTTGGTCTTTGCAGAATTCGGTATCCTGATCTTGGGCCTCCTAAGCCAAACTTAAGCCAGCCAAATTTGTTAAATGGGTTTCTGCCTAAACATATTTTCAAGTGCTACATTATTCTGCTCGAATGGAACAATTCGTTTCTTAGTGGTCGTGTGTGAGGAATTTGTGCAAGCAATGTATGTATATACAGGAGTATTTAACATAATTGCATCACGCAGGTAAGCCGCTGTCAAGCTAGAAGCTTTTTTACTTGTCATAAGAACTTAACGCGTGAAGTAGAAACATTATTTTGAAATAATTTCTTTTCAGCATCTGCATTTATTACGACCACGGTGACATGGTATCGTTGAAAACGCTTGACGAGACTGAAAGCGACTCTACTGAAATAATCGAGCGTCTACGACATGTCACCAATGGCGACGATGTAAGTTAGAAAATCGAAGGTCTATCACCGCAATATTTGTGCCTCGCTGCATTACGTTTTCAGGGTCGCAGGGCTACTGAAAAGTGGGAGAGCACTATTGAAAAATTAGAAGTGGCGCGCTTTACGGTTGCCTCTTTGTCTTGAAACGCGGTGGCTATTTTTGTCGCGTCCCTGTACATTTTTGTTAGCTTATTCGGCTTAGCTATCACGATGTAGTATTCAAGTTTTTTTACTGCAGTTTTGCATACGAAAAAAAGCCAAATATAGAGCACGTAACTATTTACAGAAGTTTGACGCTATAAACAGTCAATTGGTATATATTTGGTGTATTGATTAGTAATATATAGCACAGAATGTAAATGTGACACTTCTCTTTCGCCACGGTCATGATAAAATACTACACATGAGGAGGTCTTTAACATCCCCAAAGGAAACCTTGTTGTATTATGCGGAGTCTTCAATAACCAATACGGAGTCTTCAATACCCAAAGAGAGTACATTAGGTAGATATACAATTGGGAGCCGCAGCAACAAATGGAACACGACTGGTATCTTTAGCACAATTCTTGAATCTATGCGTGATGAGCAGCCATTTAAAGCATACGAAACGCCGTATCGAAATAGGGCGATAACTCAGCGAAAAATATTTCCAGCTGGATCACAACTTATGAATAAAAGATAGACATCATCTGCAATGGGATGTTGTACATATTTCTGGTAACCCACTGCCTGCCAAGTGACTACGGCATGCTTATTTTAAGGCAATAATGCCACATCGACGCAAACAGATCTCAGCCCTCTCATGCCCTCGAGCTTTTATACATGTGCGAAACCATTCGATACCAGAACGCCTTAGCGTGCCATCGACCAAGCGATTCTCTCTCCTCCAAGACGAAGATATGCTTTGTAGACGGGCTCTGGGCCGCATTTAGACGCACCATCGACTAAAGCATCGAGGAGTCTCTACCAACCGCTAAGTGCGACAAGCGAGTCCACTGCGTTCAAGATTCGATTATTACTACAGCCGCAAGTTTAAATCTCTTTCCCAGAGATGTAAAATCTGGTCCGCGATCTATTCTGAAGCGTAAGCTCGAGTAAGAGCTATCACAGGATAAGGAATCCTTCCTTAGTGGTATGGCCACAAAATCAACCGAGCCGTAGCTGTGACTGACCACTGCAAAGTCTTTGGCCTGACTCGAAATTTGTCACAACCTCTATGTCGAACTCGTGGCATCATTCTCGGAACCGATAGTACCCGTATGAACCGAGTAGTCCCAGCTAGAATTCTGATGTGATCATTACAACAGCTTGCTGAATTGTGCAGAACCCCAGAACCTTTGTTAGAGTACAAAATGCAATTCAAATGACTCTACAGCACCGCTTACGATCTTATACCCGAAATAGATGAGGTGATAGTTGTCACCAAAAGCAAAAGCACCCCCAAACGGACCCGCGGCAGGTGAAGACGGAATCTCCGCTGAAGTATACCAGTTGATGAATCAACTTATGGTTGGCTCTCTCTATCGGTTCATCTACAAGTTCTGGTCCAGCGAGACGGTGCCAGCCCCCTGACGAATGGCGATTTTGCTTCCGCTCCACAAAAATGGATAAATTTATATGCGCGAATTACAGAGGTATCTCACTACTTGACATTGTATTCAAAATTTTGAAGAAATAATTTTCATTCGCTTCAAAAATTTCGGCAAGAAATAACACAGGCTGAACAATGTGAGTTTCATTTTGGCCGCTGGACAGTGTAACAAATAATAAACATGCGGCTACTACAGCAGCACCGTCTTGAGTTCCGAAGTTCCACTGCGATAGCCTTTATGCGTTTGACTCTGTTTACGGTCCATTATTATATCGGATCGTGGAAGCTGACGATCTGTCCACTAAAATCGTATCGTAGATCATATGTTCTATCCGTCTTTCTGTACTGTCGGTCTACAGAATTGAAAGTCAGAACCATTTGTAGCGAAAACAAGCGTACGGCAGGGCTAAATTCTGTCTCCCATTCTGTACAACTGCTGCATCACATCTGCTCCACAACCGTTGGACGAGCCATAAACTTTTCGAAGTCCATGCTTCTAACATGCTGCATTCCGGATCGCGCAAACTTCTGCTGTATACGTCACTGTCTACCACCATAGAGCGTGTAGATCAATTCTGCTATCTTGGCGGTCATTTCGATGGAACCGGCTCTGCCGATATTGAGAAATCTCACCACATAGCTAAAGCACGTGCAGATTTTTGCGAAATACAGCGCATCTGGGCAACAAGCAATATCTCGATAGATACGAATTTGACATTATACCACACTATAGTACGCCCCGTTCTCCTGTACGGTAGTGAAACATGGCTTGAGAAACAACACGGAGTAACTCAACTGTAAGAGTTCGAGAACTTATGTCGTAGGCGGATCTTGGGAGTCTCACTAAGAGATCATATCACCAATTGTGAGCTCAAAAAAACGTTGTAATTATACTGAGTCTTTTACGGATGTCAGCAAACGCAATCGCCTGCGACTAGCACGGCACGTACTGGGGATGAAAAACCACTGATGGCCTCGACGTCTTCCACTGGCTGATAAATCTGGTGGATGGTCATGAACGCGAGGCCGAGAATTCACGACGTGGAATTTCACCAAATATGTTGCGCAACATTTCCGTCAGGCCTCTTACCACTCCTGGCGCCGTGAGTGATCCCTGGAATAATCATATCAGAGGCCGCAAAGAATAGTAAAACGTGGCGATGATGACTGACGTGAAAGTGATATGGAGTGCCGCAGAGTCAGTTGAATATTAGGTCATAATATACAATATATGTATATTTATATAGCAAACTTGGGTAATATCGACAGTTTTTTAGAAAACATATAGGTAGGTGCAGCTCTGTCAATATTAAGTTATTCCTTCATTTCTTCATCATCTCCTACGGTAAATAGCCTTAAATGTCAATTTATGTGTTTTTGTATCGATTGCGGCTTTTCCTGATTTCTTTTGATCCGATAAACAATCATGTTATCGACGGTGTGGAAAAGTTACGTATTAGTTTTTGAATTAACCCTATGACCGCTTACGATGTGAGGTGCAATTTTGGCGGTGTTTTAATATATATATATTTAAGGTACAAGAAGTTGTACTTCGACGTGATCCAAAAACTCCGCTCGGGTTTCACGTTCAGTACGAAGGAATTATTGCCGACGTTGAAATGTACGGTCTGGCTTGGAAGTCGGGAATAGAACAAGGAAGTCGTATTGTTCAGGTATGAGTTTATTCGTTTTCTGTTTTGAAAATTGCGATGGAGCTTAGAGACATATTTTACCAGAACAAATATATGCTAACTAAGATAGTAGGACTTAACTAAATTCTTGCATTTAGCAAGATTTTTTGACCATTTATGATGTAAACTTTGCTTTTACGAGTAATCTGAAGGTGTCAAGATTTTATTTAATACAAGGCACAGAGTGTTTTGCGATTTTTAATGTAATTTTACAAATAACCAGAAAAATAACTGTTAGAATTAAAAAATATACAACGTCGGTCACGGGTTTAGATATGTCTTTTATTTTAAATATTGATTACTTTCAAGTTTCTTCCAATTTTCAAGTAATTTTTGTACAACTATAAAATATTTTGGTGAAAGGACTTTGACCTATTTAGAGAAACGCGATATTTTACGGTAAAGTTTTTAGCAAAATCTATTACAATACGTGGCAATTAGGTATGTCGTATTGATTGTGTTCGGTGCATATTATACATTTTCTGTATTTAAATCATCTTTTATTCTGAACAAAAATAGGGCCTTTCCTACAACCATTAAGGAGTTCATCCGGAAGGTAAAAAATTGAAAAAGGTTTTGTCCTAAATATGACCGAAATGAATATTTCCCGAACTCCCTCATACAGCTGGGTCGAGTGGTACCAAAATTACCACAATTCTTTAAAATTGACAAATTTTGCGCTGGGTGGATTCTCGCAGACTCAATATATTAACTGCAGATATGCGATGAGCCGCTGGTATCATTGACGCCTGAAACAATGATCGAGCGCCTGAAAATATCACCAACGGTCAAGCTGCATATAGTTCCACCGATAGAAAACGGCGTACCGAGGAGGTTAGCTTTCATTGTTTTAGATTGATTTCGCAAGTGATAACTCCTTTCTAATGTCTTAAATTTCTAGTCGTTTTATATCTTTTGTCTGTGATAACTGTGAACTTGAGTTCAATAAAAATATAATATGACACT
Source organism: Trileptium ribeirensis (assembly GCA_030248225.1). Lineage (NCBI taxonomy): Eukaryota > Metazoa > Nematoda > Enoplea > Enoplida > Thoracostomopsidae > Trileptium > Trileptium ribeirensis. The sequence goes on from JASANE010021689.1 coordinate 36,752, forward strand.
GACGTATGAAGAATGCCTGAATATTACGGTATCTAAGTGACGGGGTTAAAATTGCAGTGGGGCCGCTCTCTATCAGTCAAGTTAGCGGATCTCTACAATGACGACTCATTTCGAAGTATATTTCCTCAGCGAATAAGTCTATTACTACGATTAAAGAAAGATATCATTATAATCAGTCACGATTCCAGTGGAAATTTCGTCCTTCGGCTAAAATTTGAAGGAGTTTAATCAAATTAATAACTTGTTTTAATTTAATATTCGGAATGCATGTTTCAGCAGTGTGGAAATCGGAGCGAGCTCAAAACGCTTGAAAAATCGGTAACACAATGGCCATGTGTATTTATGGCACTCTTTACTCAAGGGACCTAAATGAAAAGCGTATTGTGTTATACACATATTGGGTACAAATACAGAGTTAATTATTTTGTAAAGTGGGACACCCGCTTTCGGAAACAACTTAATACACCATTGATCATTGTAGCAATATTACATTTGCTCGCTTTCGGAAACAACTTAATACACCATTGATCATTGTAGCAATATTACATTTGCTCGCTTTCGGAAAACTAATACACCATTTATCATTAGCAGATAAATAAAACAACTTAATACACCATTGATCATTGTAGCAATATTACATTTGCTCGCTTTCGGAAACAACTTAATACACCATTGATCATTGTAGCAATATTACATTGCTCGCTTCGAAAACTAAACACCTCTTTTGCTCGCTTTCGGAAACAACTTAATACACTATTGATCATTGTAGCAATATTACATTTGCTCGCTTTCGGAAACAAATAAAAACAACATTGATCATTGTAGCAAATATATTATTTGCCAGCTTTCGGAAACAACTAATACACCATCACATTGTAGCAATATTACATTTGCTCGCTTTCGAAAACTTAATACACCATTGATCATTGTTGTAGCAATATTACATTTGCTCGCTTTCGGAAACAACTTAAGACACCATTGATCATTGTAGCAATATTACATTTGCTCGCTTTCGGAAACAAAACAAAAAGCAGCAAAACACAGCCAAACAACAACACCAAAACAAATCGCCCACTTAATACACTATTGATCATTGTATCAATATTACATTTGCTCGCTTTCGGAAACAACTTAATACACAATTGATCATTGTAGCAATATTACATTTGCTCGCTTTCGGAAACAACTTAATACACCATTGATCATTGTAGCAATATTACATTTGCTCGCTTTCGGAAACAACTTAATACACCATTGATAAATATACATTATTCCATTGTAGCAATATTACATTTGCTCGCTTTCGGAAACAACTTAATACACCATTGATCATTGTAGCAATATTACATTTGCTCGCTTTCGGAAACAACTTAATACACTTCCCCCACCACCCACACAACACCCCAAACACCATTGCAAATCATTGTAGCAATATTACATTTGCTCGCTTTCGGAAACAACTTAATACACCATTGATCATTGTAGCAATATTACATTTGCTCGCTTTCGGAAACAACTTAATACACCATTGATCATTGTAGCAATATTACATTTGCTCGCTTTCGGAAACAACTTAATACACCATTGATCATTGTAGCAATATTACATTTGCTCGCTTTCGGAAACAACTTAATACACCATTGATCATTGTAGCAATATTACATTTGCTCGCTTTC
>JASANE010021690.1:0-33246 GCA_030248225.1 Trileptium ribeirensis
TTTAGTATACTTAGACAAGTTACGTATTATTTGTAGTTGTACTGATATTCAAGTTTATCATTTAGTCGTATAGATGTATTGGTGATGTGCGAATTTCGGATCAGTTTTTACGTCGCGCTGACGTTTTTATGCATCACTTCTGCAGCAATGAATTGAAAAATCTTTTTCAGACTCTAAATGTGTTGTTTGGTTGATATTATGTTTTAGGTAATATCCCGATAAAATAACATGTCCCAACTATGGTCGTGCCTTTAGCGCACTAAATTAGACAAAATTTGCATGAAATGCATCGCATGGGGAATAGTATAACCGATAATAGCATTTTGTAGCAAAGACACGGCCATCCAGTGGTGCCGTTCACCATTTAAGGCTACTTCCATAAAGCTGCAACACCTACAGTCTAAACCAATCTTCACCGTTTCTTAATGAATTATATTGTGGCGCTTAATGCATGATTATTACATTGCTAGGAATTATGCGCGACTAAACTTAAGATGCCCCACCAACTATCATATGTTGCAAAACCCTATGTGGAAAGCGCATCCATTGTTACGGAACAAATAGGAAATTCGATTCTGTTCATTGCTAGCCTAGACTTAACGATTTCGAATCAAGTAATAGCAGTTTAGTAACATTTCATAACTTTAAAATAGTAATTGTCTCTGTTCGCGATCAAATTTAATGTAACTGCAATGTCAAATAGAACAGTCTTATTGTTGATCAGTTTTTGTTCGCCAACGAAATCCTTTCTTCTAATTATCAAATTTTTGTACACGAAGAAAGTTGATGTTCGCGAATAGATAACAGCGTTTTTCGGCTCAATAGAAACTGTTCAGTTACTCAAATTTTTACAGCGTAGTAATTAAGATGGTCAGCGGGGTTATCTTAAGGCTAGTCATGCAGTAGAATTTGCAATTAAGCTTTTTGGACTTCTGTTGTTTTGCAGATATATTTAAATAAAGCCTTATTTTCACTGTAGTTGGGAATTTCCGATGCAGGCGCTCAGCATTAGGTGATATCCTGATAAAAATCTTAAATCTGTGCGCTCCTCTAATCTTATTGAATTTTTGAGTTTCAACAAAAAATTCTTTCTCTTCATATGGGAAAATTTTGGATTCTTAGTTTATATAGTTTTCTTTTTTGTAGCATCCAATACTCAAATTTACAACGTGAAATGGCGTCGTGCCAACGCGGGAACTACTGCAATATGTGCCCACGATGGTGATTAGAATTAAAAATCGTTTTTATTTGGGGTGTCAGACCCGATCAGGTTTGACTTTTCCCGATATAAAACTAGTCGATCTAAACCGGCTTGTTCAGAAAAATGTATTAAATCGGCCGATCCCGACTGAGTTTGGCCTAATTAAATTGGGCGCCAAAAATATCATTCCAAACCGGGTTTATACTGAGCTACCGAAGAAAGTGTCTAGTCTCTCGAAATGAGTTAAATTTGTAATACCGTTATATTATTAATTATGTTAAATTTGCCGTATTATGTAGTTTTAATCTTTTTTCTCAAAAAAAGTGTAAGAATAAACCACGGTTTGACAACACAACAACAGCTTGAACTGAAACAACATTTTGGAGCCAAATTAATTTGGGTCGAAGTCATTCGGGATCGGACGATTTAAAACGACATTTTTATCCGAGTATGCCGATTTAAATCGACTCGTTTTAAATCGGGAAAAGTCATACCTGATAGTGTTCAACACCCCAAATCAAAACGACTTTTAAGCTTGTAATTTCAACCATCTTCGTGGGCACATCTTGCTATAGTTCCCACATAATACTTGACATGAAAGCTTGAAATCTCTTTAGTTAAGCGCGAAAATGAATTTCAGCTTTGTCCAAAGGTGGCTGTGGGATTCGGGTGGGTTCAAAAAGATTTCGAAAAAGCAAGTTCATGGCTGTATCACGACAGCTGTATAGAAATATTTCAGTAAAATCAAGTTCAATATATAGAACAATCACAGCTTTATATAACTGTATATAAAGCTTTTCCGTGGGACCAGACGGTTTTTATAAGAGCCCACGAGACGCAAATTATGCGAGAGTCTACCTTAGGTGCGTACACTTGATTGTTTTTTTGTCAAGTCGGTTCAGGATCGTAAACGCGATGAATGTACGCGAACAAACATTTGTGATATAGCATCATCCCGGTTCTGTTCGCGTTCGTTGTTTTGCGATTTAACATCGCATTTTCTGATCGGGTACACGGAAAGACGCGATTGCTAAACGCGTTTGTTGCATTTACTAAAATACACACATAGACCGCGAGTTAACATCGCATTTTTCTTACCGGGTACACGGAAAGACGCGATTGCTAAACGCATTTGTTGCATTTACTAAAATACACACATAGACCGCGAGCATTTTTGTCAGATTTAGCATATCATCTGATGAACGCGGCGAAATGGAGAAATGTGCGCGTGCGCAAATTCTGTTCGTACTTCGTAGAGCCCTTGTTCGCGTTCACAAAAATGCGAATACCGATGGTACAAATGTGAACGCGAACGATGTAGTTTGTAATTTTGACAAAAGAACAACCATATGATGTACTCACTTAAAGTGGACTAATGCATTACACGAAAATGGTCAGTATCTCCGTAACCAACAAAAATAAGTATATGGGTATTTTTGGGCTCGTTTTGTAGAGCGAGAAAAACCCCAAGTCGTTGCATTTTGACACGTTATTGTGCTGGCTACATATGTTTTAGGTTTGCGTAAAACTGGGTTTTAAAATGGACCCACGAGACTCAAAATAGACGAAAACGGGCAAGTCTCCGTAACCATTGAAAATATACGGCTTCTATTGAGCTTAATTTGCATAGAGAGTGATGCTCTATGTAGCTGCAATGTTATTATAGGTTAGCTATTGGGTTCGCTATCGGTTACACGAAAATGGGTTTTGGAAGGGACTCATGTGATGTGAAATACACGAAGCCGTCATATCTCCATAACTCAGCGAGATATAGAACTAATTTTTCAGAGCGATTAAACTCTACGCTTGAACGTTGTTACGGTGCTTACGTATGTTGCGAATTTGGGGTTTCAAAGCGTTAAATATAGAACAATAGACCTAGACGCACCAAAATGAATCATACCAATGGTTCAATAATATGCGTGAAGCGGGGATTTTTTTCTATAGGGAACAGATTATTGAGATTACTACAAGAAATCGTCCGTATGACATTTAGTGTTATTTGTGTATGACACAGTATTATATGGTATGCTCAATTCGGAATTAACCAGACGATCTTAGAGAATTTACGAGATGTGCTTTTTGTCCATTATTGCAGATATCAAAATAATTGTTCTGGCATTTTAATGTATTGAGTATATTATTCTAATCCAGCTATCGTTTAACATTAGAATATTATTAGAGGAACTTTACATATTTTATAATGACGTGTTTCATTTAGCTTTGAAAACTATGTGTAATATGATAAGTATGTATTGCGGTTGTGACGTTGCTTATTGCTAATCATCTGCGTTTATTGCTTTCATACCACTATTCTTCGCTGAATATGGAAACCGTGCCAGACATGGTGTATAGGAAAAAATTTGTAACTGATTTCTGTAAGCAAAATATACTTTACAGTATGATTATCATTTTTCTATAAAACCTGTTGCTATGGTACATACCTGGTCGGCTTTACCAGTGCGTGGTCGCGGTATATATGAGCAGGACGACTGCAGCGATGTTCCTGGTAAGTGGGTTAAAATTTTGCCTGTGGCGTTCATATGTGCAGAAGATCTGCTTGGCCAATTCTTGGGCAACTTATTAATTTTTAGAATGAAAGTTTATTCAGGGCCTTAGATATACCTTTTCGCTTTTGAATGTCTCAAATTTACGTCTCCTCAAAGCTTTACTACTATTCAAATGGGACAAATGCAGTATGGGAACATTTAACCTACTACTACCTAACTAGTAGCTAAGGCTTAATTTATGCTAATTTTGTAAATCTTAGCTCGATTGTATTAACTGTAAAGTGTCTTAAGGAGCCGGCTAGCAAACTAAACCAGACATGAGGCATAATTCTATGTTGGATACATTGACTTAGTTTGCTCAGTGTTACACACGATGCCCAAGCATTATGCGTATTACGTAAATGTCAAGAGCACAACTTTAATAGGATTCCAGCTTGGGGAATTCAGTGGTACTATGCAAAGAAATTTGAAAATTGCACGATATCAGGTTTTGGTTGTCTCGATATGCTATAACTGAGCAAGAATTTCTTTTTGTCCGTCTACGTCCGTGGTAAGCATAACTCTTCACTATATTGAATATATTTTCCTATTTTTTTTATATTCGACGCATCATAAAATATAGTCATGCACCGAACTACGTCCAGCACAACCTTCTAATCAACGACACCTAAATAAGTTACTGTTCAATATGATTTGGATGAGATCTGTGCAGTCGCCTATTGTTCTAATTTTTGATATAACTTTGTAAATTATCAAGACTTTATGTGTGCGCTGCTTCAAAGATTTCAATCTCAAATTCCCGCAAAATCGAAACGAATTGGAAAATTAACCTTTTGAATTTCGCAATTTGGAGTCGCTCAACATTTTAACTTATATGTAGCGATGGTATATGACATTTAGCAACGATGTGCAAGATGAAACTATTTGTAACAACATTTTGTCTTGAAATAATCGGTGACATTTCGAAATTTTGACATTTCGTAGTTATGAAGCTTGTCGTTTTGTTTTTATTTTATTGTCGTTTAGCGTGGGTTGTTGAGATTATATAAGTGGTGTGTGGAACCAAATAAAAGTCTCAGTTTCACAAAAGCTAGTTCTTAGCTTGGCGGCTTGTTTTCTTAGTACTATTGCATGGTTTTCTGCCTGCTTGCATAAAGCAGGAAATCACGGGGTTTTATAAATTGCTTAGTGGCACAACTTGCCTGAACAAGGCAGGTGTCCCAACCTATTCGCTGCTAGAAGATCACACTGTGGCCGCCTGAGGAAGGCTGTGCCTGTCGCTGTCCGGAGAGGACAAGCACATACTACTTTTGCTCGAATAGAACAGAACAGTGTTTGCATATAGCTCGCCTGAATAAGGCAGGCCAACGCACCACGTGCTCGAACAGAGCAGGTAACCATTGCCGAGGATCACTTCCAAAACACTTCGAGCGTACAACAACCTGTGACCCTCACCACGTTACATATAGATGACCACTTTAAATCTGGTATCTAGCAAGCGAGGATGAAACGGAGCGAGCATGGTTTCTAAAACCCCTTGAACCATGAAAACATTGCAAATCCTAAAACATCGTGGACCATAAATCCATCGAAAATAACTGGCAACGCATCAAGTATTTGTGCTTGTCTCCTGATAACGAAACCATAGTATTCAGTTTACCGGAAAACATCTATAGACAATTTTTGATGACCTGTACGCAAAACGCAACCAAGCAACTGAAGACAGACTATATTCTGCAAATCGGGTTCACTGACCGCAAGCCTATAGGTATGAAATATGTACGGACTCTAGATAATCAATTCATTGTATTCAGCTTATTGCAAATCTCTGAGTATGTTAAAATATGTGATCAAAAAAATTTTGAAAACCTAACAGAAGTTAGCTTCATTGCCATTAAGATTCCTCCGATACGTCTAGCAGCTATAAATATTTTAGTCCCCGGAATTTTGTGCTATATTCAGTATTTTCATTAACAACATGTTGGTAAAAGCGTGCCCTTATATCCTACTAACAGTATTTAGTGCAATTGCATGGATACATAATATATTACGAATTTGTCTTACTATAACTTCTGTGCTTATCGTTGTGTTTTTGTTGCCGCTTTTGATATTTAATCAACGTTTTAACAAGGAAAATGATCTCATGGTGTAATATAAAACTTGATGTTAATGTTGTTTCGTGTCATCGTTTTGTAATATTCACGTTTTTACTATACAATAATTAGTGTTGTATCTTGAGGAAATCAAAAAGATTCCGATTTATATTTTATTTTCTATGGTGTTTGATGATTTCTAAATATTTTTGCGGCACGTTTATAGCGTATGGCGACATAGCAAACATTACATTTCAAACATAAATGACCGCTGTAGTATTTTTTATCAATCAGTTACTCTAGATCGGACTTTGACGAAGCGTACCCTTTCCAATTAAAGCTAAGGTAAACATTAACCTATTTCTATTACATTTTTTACTGCTAGTGATTTCTGCTAAACTGTTACTTATATAGGTTTTCTATGTTGCTTTACCCAAAGAATTTCTAATAGGATGGGTGATGTGTCTTGACGTGTGTGATGAATTTTTGTTGTCTTCAATAAGTGTATTGAAGCATTCGGTGGTTTATTGGCAACGTTCATTTAAGAATAGATGACAGTTATATTGAGTTTGCAGTAACATTTTTTCGTACTAAGGCAGATGCGACTTACATATCTAGTAAATTGTGTATGTAATTTGTTTTTAATTAATCTACGGATCTAGTTTTTTCCGTAACCATGAATTATCCGTAACTTTGAGTTGCTAACAACTGGTATAATTGTGTAATTTATGTTTTCTGCAATTTCAGTGTTCCAATCTATGATTTCATAATTTTCTTGAGTATTAAGCTTGGCCGGTTCTTCGTGTTTTAAAAGCATGTTAACACCGCAACCCTTGGCATTGATGGAGCTCCTTTCATTGAATTATCGTATGAAACTAGTGTTGTTTTTCCACATAGAATCATATAAATACATGTACATCATTTTTTTTTGACATTCCTTGTAGTAATTTTTTCAGTGATTGAGAAAATTCTTGAAATTTAATTGAAAAGAGCAATAATTGCTTTCTCATATTGTTTGTGTAATGGGTATAAATACGCATCATATACACAGTCAAGGTTACTATACTTTAATCAAAAATACGAAAATTTTGTATTATAAATAAGGGATTGTTTGTTACAATAGGCAAGTGTTATGAAACCAGTGATTTTCTCTGTGGAAAATTGTAGTTATTTCTTTTGTATCGTAACGAGTTATAAAACACTGTGTATGCTGAGAGTCCAATAGTGTTGAAAATTATGCTGGTCACGGCTATTGCCCGACCTAGTAATCTTTGAATATCATTCTGATAATATACTTAATAACATCTGCTAAGCGCCGTGTGTTAGAAAATAACAAATGATTATAATATGGACTTTTGAGATATATCAGGTTTATTGTCAGACGAACTGTTCGGATTTTGTTCAACAATGTATTTGATATCGACGCTGATGCTTCTCTACATTCCGTATGGTGCATTTTGCATAATCGTTCTTCTATACAGGTACTTGGGTAGCTTTTGGAATATTTATTATTTTTAATTGTATACTTTTAATTGTATTGTATTTCGAGAAAAATGTAATTTTCTGGTATATATATTTAAGGGATGTACCGTTTTCACCCAGCGTATGTCCTGTGTGTATTTCATGACGTCCTAATTAGCGATGGCAATAGGTTCTATTCAGCTTTTGCATATCATTCCATTCATTTTCTGGTTTAAAACGAATATATAAATGTTATTTCATGTAACGTTTGCGATACGCATACATAATTCATGTAGTTATTCCTCTTGTTTTGACGTTACCACTTTTGTGTTTTACTGTAGTCAGAACGTCGTGAAACGTAGTGGAGATTGTGTGTTGCAGGGGTTAAATCTTTTAATTTCCGTTTGTGTGTGTCATCGGCCATAACTCAGGATCTGGAGCTCATTCGAACCGGCATAGTCGATTTACCGTGTACATACACGAGCGTTTTTTTTTTTGATTTGGGGTCTGGTTCCGGGGTCAGGGGTCAAAATGTGGGTTTTTGCACGATTTACCCCATTTTAGTTCCCTTCACGGGAGCAAGGTTATTTTTATCTTAACTTTCGAATTTTTTTCTCTGGATGGTTTTATTTCATAACAAAATGATAAATGCCGATGCCTCTTTTTTGTTTTTCGATTAAGGCTCCGGTTCTGGATTTGTGGGGTTTGAGGTACGGAGGTATGGTGCCCAATGGTTCCTCGACCCAAAATTTGAAAATTTGTTCTGACGTCTTGGGTGGCTGATAAGTTTTAGCTGGAGATTTTCGGGATGGGAAAATAGAGTGAAGTCTGGCAGAATTTGGGATAAAATTAACCAAAAATTGGGGAAATTAGGGAAACTATCGGAAATTGGCACAAGTTGGGGGAAAATTCAGCAAAATTGGGATATGCTTGTGTTCATAAATATTTCAAAGATTTACCGCCCCCCCTGGCCTACCCTCCCCCACTTAAGCCATCTAGCCCCTGAGTAGACAGACCTTCAACACTATGGTTTAGAAACTAGAAGTCAAATGCATTACTGTTCCATCCATAAGCTGATTTTATGGTTTGACCATTATGTAAGTCTTACAATAAGCCTAAGTCAGCCTGCTGCTTCTTACAACATAATGTAACGACCATAAATTTCACTAAGGCCACTGTCGCATTTAGAACTTTTTTGCGATGCAAAATGGGAGGTTTGAAAATCGAAATTTTAAACATGTAACTAGGTTTTTAAACGAATGTGTTAAAGCTGTTTAGTTTGGAAATGAATATACACGAAATATTTGCTACCATTTCTTAAACAAGCTCATGCTGTCTAAACTGAACATATGTAAAGCAAAATCTCAATGTGAAATTCGTGTTTCGTATGGTTCCACATATATAAATTTAGGTATGTATCTGTATATCTACATTTGTCTATATTTATAGATAGTAATACCAACACAACTGTAATCTTTATTCAAAAACAAAATTAATTTACCTATTTTTTGTATAGATTGCGAATGCTTAATTTTCTATTTCTAATTTATTTATAAAACTGCATTGTTATCATCCAGTGGTGTGGGCCTCACAATGAGGCGACAGAACCCGATTCAGCGCACCCAAAAAATCGTTCAAGAAGCACAATTATATGTCATGAGGCAAATACCTTAGTCGTTTTAATAACGCTATGTTATATATTGATATAAAGTATCTATGTGGTAAAAGCTTGTATCCTTATTTTTAGGCCTTTAGTAAATTATTTGCTCTGGCATTTAGGGCAGTACCCTTATGCGCGAATAAACTTAAAATGCGCCCATCGACTATCCTATTTTGCAAAAGCCGATAGCGAAGCGCAAACCATTGTTACGGAACAAATGTGGAAATTTCATCAACTTTTCGATAACAGAAAATTGGCAAAATGAGAAACAAGCACCTAAAATTACAGTTTGTGTTCGAACAGAATTTTGACGATTTTGAATTTGCAGTGAAAACTGTTATCGAACGCCTATCAGCTTCTGATTCGTATTTGTCTGTGTTCGCGAACAAATTTAACGCAATACTGACGTCACAAATCAATCGTTCATGTTGTTTACGTTACAGTGTTCGCGAACAAATTCAGCGAATCCAAATCCGGTAGATTTTCGTTCGCAAAAAATTCGGTAATTTTCCTTGAATTTTCGCGAACACAAATTTACCGGATTACTATCACAGAGCTTTGTGTTCGCGAACAGTTTTGCGTCGCATTATGGTTTACCAAAAAACGTTCAGTAACAGATTTTTAACCGAAATAGCAAAATAGGATTATTGATGGGCGTGGGTTAAGTTTACTCATGCATTATTTGCATGTCAAATTAAGGTGTTTCTTACAACAAAGTAGGGGGTTTTAAACGGGTTATTGATTTTACAAAATGCTTTACGGCGTATACTTGAACGTGTTCGCTATTTGGCTAAATCGTCTGAAAGGTGTTAGATAGACAATTCATGGAAAATGTTGGTCGAACAGTTATATATATGCTTTGTTGGTTGTCATTAGCTTTTATATATGCGCGAGGCGCAGCTGTCTATCGTCAAATTTTTCTTTTGAAATATAAATTTAGCTACATATATATGTTTGAACTGTAACATCGAAGCTTTAAGAGACAGGGAAGTGTTTAATGTTTCGTTAACGGTAATGTTCTTTTCGCATTGTGCTGTGTATCAGTTATGCTCTCGTTTGTTGCAATAAACAATGTCAGTGCTTACCTTATTGCGATAAAGCGATCCGCTCAAGACACGCGAATAGAATGCTACAGAATATACTTTTCCCTCGAGCGTATCCGTCAATTATTACAACAAATTTTGCTACATGTCATCTGTAGATACCAGTCAATGTATCGTTACAAAAAGAACAGCTTAGTTCCTTCTGGCAGCCTACAATGGAGATTTAGGCTCAGTATAAGTTTCATGTAAAATCTTAGCTTATGCTATTGAGAACAGCATAGTACTCATTACACTTGCAACCCTCGACATTGGACAAATTCATCAGATCATTACTGATGCAGGCTGTCCTCTAAGGTAAAGCGTCAACTTGTGGACAACATTGCGTAATATTAAATGTGTTTGCAATAATAAACGACAAAGTAACGCTTATTCATTATGATAAAAGGTTTTTTCTGTTCGGCGAGATGTAGATATGACTGACTTGATTGAAATGAAACTGTTATACACATTTTGGTAGGGCTCGTTATATGCAAAGCGTTATGTGTACTTAATTAAATGCTACATATATATACACTTAATTTGCAATCTGGCTTCTGCACAAACTGTAACAAAGCAACGCTAAGGTTGAGGTAGGGTTTTGTATCGTTTAACTAAGATAACGTAGCTAGTACAAATGTTTCATGGTGTAGCTTTTAATCCTAATTCAGCAAAGCATCAGTTTCAACCATAGCTCATAATATCTGGTGATTTTTGTGTAGATGCGTATTTATAAATCTACACATCTACTGATAATCATTTTGGTCATTTTACGTTATGCAAACTTTATAATATTTGCAACAAGCGTATGTGTGGATGTATATACTATATGCTGCGCTGAGAACGTGTTAGTATCTAATTTTACTTATCAAAATTATCTTAAAACTTATGCGAACGGCAACCAAACAATTGGGCAGCATTGATTAGACCAATGAGGTCGTCTACATCGTGTACCTAACGTAATGACTAATGATCATGCAATGTGAACATATGAGCCAAGTCGGATTGGTTTTTAAATAGGTTATATTCTGTAATAAAATGGGTGTTCTAGACTATGCGCCTCCAGCCCAAAAAAATGTTAATTTTGAAGAAACAGTTAATTGTAGGGTTCGGGTCTTTTCTTTTAGTCCCCCAAGCCCGAATTTGGTTAATTTTGAAGATACAGAGCTGATTTTGGTATCAATCGATTCAGCTCGATGAGGCGATTCAGAAAATACTCATTTTACCCACATCCCTGAAAAAAAATTTTTTCCGATTTTTTGAGGTCCCAATGGTTCCCCCACGGGAACCCAAAAATTTTTTTCTTCGGAATATGGGTACCGTTCGACTCCGTTTGATGAGAGAAATCTACTGGTGTGTGTTTTATTGAAATGTACGACACCGTTAGAAAGTTATGAGGGGCCCAATTAATCTTGAAGGGCTGCGTTATAACGTTAAAAAAGGAACATCTTAGAGCGGGGGTTCGGGGGGCAGCAGCCCCCCGACTTAGGCTTACGCTTAGTGTATGTCTCATATAAGAACCTTAGCTTAGGCTAAGACTAAGGCTTAGTATAATCGAGAACGGCATGGCCTGCATTTTATTTCCGCCCTTCAGGGTTAATTGGGCCACTCATAACTTTCTAACGGTGGTGTACATTTCAATAAAAACACACCAGTAGATTTCTCTCATGAAACGGAGTCGAACGGTACCCAACGTGACCATATTCCGAAGAAAAAAATTTTTAGGTTCCCGAGGGGGACCACTGGGACCTCAAAAAATCGGAAAAAATTTTTTTTCAGGGATGTGGGTAAAATGAGTATTTTTTTAATCCCCCATCGAGCTGAATCGATTGATAATAACATCAGCTCTGTATCTTAAAATTGACCAAATTCGGGCTGGGGGCTAAAAGAAAAGACCCTAGGGTTCTTTTCGGTTATCCCCCAGCCGGAATTTCGTCAATTTTGAAGGTATAGATGAAATTTTGGTACCAATCGGTTCAACTCAATGAGCTGGTTCAAAAAATACCGATTTTACTCGCATCCCTGACAAAATTTTTTTTCGATTTTTTGAGGTCCCACTGGTGTGTAAGTCGATTTGTCTCATCAAGCCAAGTCGAACGGTGCCCAACATTACCATATTCCGAAGAAAAAATTTTGGGTTCCCAAGGAGGGATCGTTGGGACCTCAAAAAATCGAAAAAAAAATTTGTCAGGGATATGGGTAAAATGGGTATTTTCTAAACCAGCTCATCAAGCTGAATCGATTGTTACCAAAATTTTATCTGTACCTTCAAAATTGACGAAATTCCGGCTAGGGGGATAACCGAAAAGACCCAATTTTGCTATCGCTGGACACAGTTTGTCGGGAGGATTAAAAATAACCATCAAAACCATATGATAAATTTTTTCTATTTTCATATACCATCTATGAGCTTAGTCGTATGGTGCGAAATCAGCTGAATTTTTGGGTTCATAGGTTCGAGAAGACTTAGAATTTTACTTGAATCGGCGTAGCTCCTTAACCAATGAACTGCTCTCATTTTGACACCATTCGACTCAACTTGTCAATGGGGTTCGAATTCTACCTTAAACTATACATCTACTGTAGATAGATCGGGCCGGCGGCTATAGCCGAGAAGACCCGACAAAATTAGTTTAGATTTTGCACTAAAATGATAAATTGTCCTGTCTCTTCATTCGAGCGTCTACCTCAGCCATACTATTTCCACAATCGAACCACGGAAGACTATATCCGCTCTTAAAGTTTGCACTGAATCGGTTTACTTAATTCTGAATCTATCTCCAAACGATAATCGAAAAAACGGGCTGATATTAGCCGGAATTATGGCATTGTCTGATTCCTACGCAGCCGGAGGTACACGCATACCATTGTGGTTGCATACGCCTAAATTTAGACGCACCCAATAAAATTTAGTGAAATACCTCGATTGCTTTGTTGAATTATTGGAGTTGCAACAAAATTTTCAAAAATTACACAGTTATCGTACATGTTAGACGTACTAGCTATGTCACTTTTATTAGTTAATTTTTATCCAAAATTGAAATTTATATTTTTGATTTAGAATATTTATAGTGCACCTTATTCAGTAAGTACCCATCAGAATCTACGTATGATTCCTATGTGACGCCTACAATATGACAGACTGAGCGACCATATTCAGCTTTGATTTCAGAAGTTACAGGGTTTAAACACATTTTTTTCGGAATTACTGTCTTCTATTGCCTAGGGTTATCCCAACGGTAATTAATAAATTTTACTAAAGTGACTTTATAATGGTACTTATGCGGCGTCCACGTTATAATGTCCCCAACGTTTGGAACCTATGTACACCACACAGTGTCGCGGACACTGTTGGCAACAGGGTGTCTTAGACACCCTATGTATTTAATAAATTTCTTCAAAGGTAGCTAGGTACGCGTATTACAACTTCTCGACAGTGTCAAGCACGCCGTGTCTGCGTGCAGTTTTATGGGCAGTGTGCTGGGTTATTTCCTCAACTTTCATATGGTCTAGGTACAAATATCGAGCATTTTAAAAAACTACACAGCCCAGTTAACTAATAAACCGCATTATCTACATACACTGTCTGTTACAGTTAATTCGCACCAAATTGGTAGCTAAGGGTGTGCACGACAGTGTAAAGAAAAATGCAGTAGCTAGGGGTGTGTCGTACACGCTCGGCAATTTATTTACAGTATGGCTGTCACCCTGACTGTCTATGCGGGGACAAAAGTTCCTAACAGCGGGCACATTATGACGTGTTAGATATTAGATATTGCGTGTACGTGATCATACATTTGACTACACGAGCTTTCGTTCGTAAACAAAAATTGTTGAATCACCAGTAAAAATGAAAATCTGTTAGCTCGATTCAAAATTTCAGGTAAAATTTGTACGAAATAGCAGGTAAAGTGAAATCGTAAATTTGTGATACCGTAAGATAGTTGAGGACACTGGTCTAGTGTCATTTTAATATATTTTCAGTAGACCCTGCATATATTCTAGTTTTGTAGCAAATTTAGTTTAAAACTTCATCGAATTAAAGTTGACACACGTGTCGTTTACCCTAGAGCTGATATTAAATTTATGCTCACACCTTAAAGCTATGTGATACTACTTGTAGTGCCTTTCCCTAAAATTCCTCAGAAGAATTTATCGGTGAAATAATGCCTCAAAACTTTGATAATTGATCCGCACAACACTGATTAACTGTAAAGATCAAACTTTAGTCAAGGATTCCAAGAGTAAGTTTTCTTTAAAATATTTTGGCCAATGTAACTTTTAGGAGCGGAAGTGAGATGCATGCTATATCGTTCTTCATATACTAAGCCTTAGTCTTAGCCTAAGCTAAGGTCCCTTTATGACCCATGTACTAAGTCTAAGTCGGGGAGCTACCGAACCCGCCGCTGTAAGTTGTTCTTTTTTCTAACTTTATAACGTCCGGCCCTTAAAGGTTACATGGGCTAATATTTTGATATACTTAACCACCTAAGTAGTGAAAAAATACGGGTTTGGACACCCTCCCCCTTCATTTGAGAGCCCATCAATATATTCTCCTGTAACTCTACAGTTGTGTTCAAATATTTCTACTTCAGTCTCTGCCTGTTTTATTTCCTCCGCCAAATAATCGCTCAGCACAAAAGCAACAACGTTGTCCATTCTATCGTTGTAAAATCAAACTGAATTGCTTTTCAAAAATTTTAACTGTGTTTATACTTTCGAAATGACGTCATTTCTAACAACTACATTAATCAACCTAGCATTTCTTACATCAAATTTTGCTAACGTTTCCACAAATTTCGTTACTACCATTAGTTTTTCTGCTCTCAATCCCTTAACTTTATTACTCGTACCAATGAACACACTGTTATTGGTATATTGTCCCATATTATTAATAAATGGTTCCAATTTTCATAATTTCGGAATCTTACAATAAGCTGTGTTTCATTTTCTGTTTTTCTAACCCATTCAATTTCATATTTTACGTTATAACATTTTGGTAAAGATGCATGTATGCTGATATCAATGCTTACAACAAGCAGTGTTACAAAAAGTAACAAAACAACAAATGCTATTTCTTTTTCCATTTTTATCAATTTATACAAATATACATCACCTTTTAAGCAATTTTATTCCAATATACTTCTCTACTTTTATTTATATGCAGCTCTGCAGGGTATTCGCCCATTGCAAATAATACAATTGCTTCATTTAATACTCCTGTAAAGTCAATTACAACCCTTATATTACCTTCTGCTGGGTTTGAAATGTAATTGCAGTCACTACTATGGTCCTCACTCATATCCACACAAAATATTTTATACCCACCGTCCAAATTAGATCTAGGCAATTTTTCATCAAACACAGTCCAATCAACATTTTGTAGACCCTTATTAACAGAAAATGTATGTATTCTGTATCTTATTGCAGGAAATGTTGCTCCACTGCTATTCAATATCTTATCTTGCATTTCCAAAGCTTGTTTACTTAGTTTTGATTTAGCAACATAAAGTTTAACGTCATTTATACGCAGTTTATAATTTTTATCTTTATCATACAAAATAACAACATTGGCAGGGCTTCTGCTAAACTCAAATACAACTTTTGTTTTTGGTGGTAAGAATTTTGGTATAAATTGTGCATCAATAATGATAGGAAAATATAATTCTGCTTTCGTTGAAGATATAAAGTATGTTTGTCTAGTCCCACCATTATTATTATCGACACTATCAAATGTATATGCACTATCTCGTGCTAAAATATACCCTTGTAAATATTGTAATCTTTGCTGCTCATTCATATGTAACATATAAAGTGTATATGTCATCCAAGGATAATGCCTCTGGTTAAATGTTACAGGTTTACCATTTATTTTCATTTGAGCGGATGAAACTGTTGCGTAACCAAACATATTGCAAGGCATAAATTTTTCATTCTGGGGCAGATCTTTCCATCACTTTTTAAAATTTGTATCTCAATATATGCATATATTTGTGACGAGTCAATGCAGTCAAGGGCACTTTCACTAATTTTAAAACGCAATGAATCATCTTCATCACTACTAGGCAAAGTTGTATCACATGCAACTTCAACCAATTGGATTGATTCAATTGACTGCTGCGTGGGGTATGCACCAGCTAACCAATTCAATTTTTCCAATCCACATGTATGCTCCATTATTGTATTGCATATTTAAGAACTCACTTCCTTTTAAGCTTTTTCACTTTCTTTTTAACAAGTTTCTTAACCTTCTTATTATTTCTACTGCCTCCGGCAGTTTAGACATGTTAAAACACAATGGTATTGCCATTTTTTATATCAAAACAATACATATAATTGCTTTTAAGCATTTTTTGAAAACCATAATCTCATAATCAGTTTATCACATTTAAAATATTCAACTAGTATAAAATTTACATCTGTTACCTCAGAATTTATAGTTTTTACCAAACATGTATTCAAAAGTAAGTCAGTGCTGTTTGTTTTGTCACTTATACATGAAACAACTGTTTATTTCTTCCATTTACGGCTTTATCATGAACGAAAGAACACGGTAAAAATTTAGGTTCTGATAATCTCAAACTTTTGGCACCATTGTGTCTACCATTTCTCAAATGTTTTTCTTCAAACCCAAATAATTCGGCTATGTTTTCGGACAATTTAATTTCAGCATTATTTAAACAATATATGCGTACTAGGTCACAGCATGTATCCAGTGCAAACTGAATGTCTGTGCTGTATAAATTAAAAAATTTATTAATGTGCTTTCATTATAATAACCTTTCTCAACATGAAATCGTTTCCATTTATTGTTTGTAAAATAGTCTATTTCACTTTTTGTATATTTATAAATTTGTGAGGCATTATCATTTCCAAAACTTTAACTTTAATTGCAGCAATCGCTACAAGTAGTTCAACTTTCTTATCATTTAAATCACAAATAATAACATGCTCTATTTCAACTGTTGTGAATAAGCAATATTTATAACCTTTTAAGTACATTATACATATAAACTACAAACTGATTATATTCATTAATGTTTTACACCATGGAATAACTACATTACCACTGACAAATACCAAAGCAGTGCATATATTTACATGTAGCTTCAATGCATTGTACATTTTAGGTTCATATAACACAGCCGCACATGTTCCTAATGTGTTATAAATGTCGGCTAACTTTAACCGCTTGTTCAATTTCATCAAATCCACAACATTTTCACTTCCATTTGAGTGTGCAAACGCATCCTAGATTTTTTAACTCATGACATACTTTTTGAACAATGTATCTGCTTCACACATACTTTTAGCACCAACTAAAATAAGTTTACCGTTTAGAAATACTAATATACTTCCCATTGGTTTAAACCGCCATATGGTTGCATTGAAACGTTCATCATCAAAATCTACATTATTTACAAACATTGACAATTCCACTAAATCAATATCACATTCAAAATTGCAAGCAATTGTTAAATTAGTCATTTTATTATCCATAATTAACTCTTTAAACATAAATCATCCTTTTAAGGGTTTCCACTGGACCTTGCGGTACCCTTATCCAGCGTTTTATTTTTACGTGGTATCGTCAGTAGCCATAATCCACGAGCCCTTGAGAGGACTGTTGGGTTACTGCTCAAAGCCACGCATTTGCATCCACAGACCATCTAAAACATTTTGTCCATACCAGGTTTGCATGTCGTTTACTTTTTTATCAAACAAACTAATACCAATCCCCCAATTATTATCCCATTCTCTGGCTTCTGCAATAATTGCATAACCAGTCTTCATTAGCTACTCCTTATAATATTATTTTGTTTTAATTTTTCTCACAAACCAATTCTCATAATTTTACTAGCAACTCGTTTCCACTCATCGTCATTGAAACCTTTAATTTTTTTCCCAATCATTTTTTGCATGCTTAGTTTATCAGTTTTCATTATCATTTCATAACTTTCATAATCTTGAAAATAGCGTGCTTTTTCACTTTGATACCATTGTTCAACACAATTATATAGAACCCCATGAATGTAAAATTTATAAATATTAAAATTGCTGAACACACTCCACTCTGATCTGAATAAAACCAAAGGTGTGCCTGTAGTGCTAACGCAATACTTTGTATGCTCCATTATTTTGAATTGAAATCATAAAATTTGGATTTATTACATATACTTTTTAAAATATCAAGTTTACCACGTTTACTAATATAACTTTTTCCATGTTGAAACTTGTTTTCTACCTCTTCCAAATGCCACATCAGGCACATTTGTCAAAATTTTCTCAAACTCTTCTGAATCTAAAGGTCTCGGCGGTGAAAAGTTTAAATCTGAAGTAAAATATTTTATAAGATCAAAAATATTAGAACCTTTCTTCTTGTTTCCATATACAACCCTGTTATTATCATCTAATTTTAGGTTTTTAATGTGTTAAAGCACCAGCTTTGTTTCCATAGGTTTTTTGGAAACAAATCTATAATATTAGTATTCATTCTGGGTTCATTCTAAATCTCAATTTCATTTACTACAGATTTTTCTTCAATCACCCTTGTCTTCATATTATGTTCCAACCAGCTTGCTGGAACAACTGCCATTTTACGTGCCATAATGTTTATCAAAATAATCAATTAAGTACTTTACAACTGGTGGTGTGAGTAATTTACGTTTGTTTGAAATGCAAATACACTTATTTGCAATGCTTTTAAGTATTTTGTCTTTTTATTTTGCATAGCATTATGTGCAATTTCACTAAAGGTGTAAATGACGGATGATGGAGCGTTCATAATTACAGCTGCAACAATTTTCGAAGGACAATTCTAGGATTCTAGGACAATTCGAAGGAAAACTGTAATGTATCAATTTAGACATTTTTTCTTGAACTTAAATCATTTAAACCTTTTAAGCGTATACAAACATGTAAGCATCATCTGGAAAAATACACTCTCTAACTCTTAAAACTTTTTCGGTATTTGGGATTAGATCTAAAAATAAATAACCGTATGGTTTAGTTGTCGCTTCTTCGAAAGCACTTCACATTTGTCTTCCAAGAGTACAAACCATAGATTTATTCTCTCATGTTTGGAAAAAGTACCATGTATTGCGCATTTCTTGTAATCGTTCTCATGTATTTACCGTCGTGAAATAAATTTTGTGTTAAATTGTACTTAAATTATGTGTTAAATTGCACTTAAATTATTATGTCGCATTTTTGAAACAGCAGCAGCTAATTTTTTTATCATTTGCTGCTTCTATCATTAAATTGTCAAGCACACATATCGTATGTCCTACATCAGTTTGTGGAAACGTGTCAGGAATTGTCTTATGAAGTTCTAGATTTGGAATTTCATTTAACAGTGTGGCATATATATCTTGTAAAATGCTGTAACAAAACAATATTTTATCCACGGCTTTATCAAACATTTTATACTTTAACAGTTTCGCTATCCATTGAAATTTCCCACATCCAGTTTGCCCATTAACAACGCAAGTAAAAGGTAGTTCTAATTGTAAAATAATTTTGTTATACTCTTTTTCATCTTTAGCGTCACATTTTTTCATATGTCGATGCAAATACTGACGCGTCTTATACTCTTTTGAACATTTTTCACAAGTGTAAGTCATTTTTAATAATTGTATATCATCAAGGTTTTTGGTCTTTTAAGAATTTCTTGTACCCTGTACCCTTTTTGATACCCCTGCATACCCCTATTTTGTACCCTTGTACCCCTTTTTGTATCCCCATTTTGTACCCTACATACCCCTATTTTGTACCCCTGCGTACCCCTATTTTGTACCCCTGCATACCCCTATTTTGTATCCCTGCATACCACTATTTTGTACCCCTGCGTACCCCAGTTTTGTATCCCTGCGCACCTCCGTTTTATAGCCCTGTTTTATACCCCTGTTTTATAACCCTGTTTTGTTCTTTTGCGTACTCCTATTTTGTACCCCTGTACCGCTGTTTTGCATTTCTGCTTCATAATTTTTTTATTGTAGTGGTCTTAAATCTTTTTCATTTACCCATGAATTAAGTGTTTTTGGAAATCCCAACCACTTTACAAGGTACTCAGTACTTTTTTACCTTTACGTTTTGTTAAAATTTTTTGCAATTTTGTATGTATCGTCTTTAACATAAACATTCTGCAACTCTTGTGCATAAGACCTACCTGAAATTTTTTGACTAACATCCTCCAATTCATAAAACGGTGGATCATATGCATATTGTGCACTTACAGTGAAAACTTCAAGAGACCATAGTTGATTAAACCCCTTTCAAAAGGCTTTCGCTCTTTACTTATGCAGACAATGTCTCCTAGTTGAAATTTATAAAATACTTCAATATCTTTAGATGGAAATAGTTTCTGTCTAATTTCGTCCTCGTTTCTCACTTTAACATCTATTGGAGCAAATTCATACCTATTCTTAGTTTTATTATAAGTGTTCACAATGCTATCCAATACATCAATATACTTTTTCGTGTTTTTCGCAGTCAAGTAGCGGTAAATTTTACCTATAAGTATTCGTATAAAGTGCTCAGCAATACTAGCTTTTGTTTCAACCTTTCTAGTTGTATAAATATTTATTCCTTTACTTTTAATGTAGTCATATACCAAGTTATGAACAAACTCCTTTCCATTATCAGTTTGAAAGTTTTTCGGCTGTTCATTCTCAAACCTAGTTTTAAGTGCAGACAAAATTGTTGTGGATTGTTTTTCACTGCAACCACTTTTGGCAATTTTGTAAAGCAATCAATTGTTACTAGCAAATATTTATATATAATATCGTATCGAAAAACAGTAGGTGGTGGGTTACCTGCAAAAAGTTTGAGTATTTTTAGTCTTTCAAACTTTTCATGTGTTTTCACATTACAATCAAATGTTCATCGAAAAAGTTTGGATATAGTCTTTCAAACCTTGCACATGTTACACATTATTACAGACATTCAAATAACATAAATACATATACAAACAATAATGGATACACAAACGAAATCATATACAAACTGTATCATATACAAACAATAATGAATACCCAAACAATATTACACACAAGCATGTCATATACAAACAATATCATACACAAACAATATCATAAGCAAACAATGTCAATTTTGAATTTATTAATGTACACGTTTTATTCTTTTTGTGCAACGTATTTTAATAATTGACCCTTTGTGTGTTTTTCATTTATCATTACACATATCATTTAACAATGACAAAACATTATTATCAAATATATTACAATTGCCATAAGCATAACTACTTATACCATCATTAAGCAAAAAACGTTTACTATCAAAAGTACTTAAACTTATTTTGTTTAATTTTATAGTTTGCAAAACATATTTATTTAATCTAATCATATTCATACGATGCCTTAAATTATTTTTATTCAACAGCGTATTTTTATAATTTAAATGTTTCAATTTGTTTTTAACTATTGACTTTTTAACCCCCTTAGCTCGCATTTTTTTCTGTTCCACCACACTTAATACTATACATTTTTGAACGTAAACCAACAAACTCTTCAATAGGAGTGCCTGCAGTCTCATCCTGCATCTTACCCAAAACTTTTTTGTATAGCGTAGAAAACAAAGAATGACCTGAAGGATAATCACTCGTATCAAAGTTTTCTTGGTTTTCGATCATATCTCTAAAAATATCAGTATATGCAGCATAACATAAAGAATCAGTATCAGTAAACAATAATTTATAATCATCATTATGTTTACATTTCACATAATTATAATGGAAATCGTATATTAATGTTTTGGGAAGGTCCAGAACAGAAAAGCCCGCATAAATTGGTTTACAAAGTTGAACAATTCGTCTGTTCGTTTTAACAGCTACTAAATTTTCATTAAAATGCTGCACATATGATAGCGTGGGCTGGCTACTAATTTTTTATACATTTGTTCAGAAGTTATTGATTTTACATCAATGTACGCACGCACGTTTTCCATTGTTTTTTTTTCAAAAACGGCGTTATTTAACAATTTAAATAAATCTTTCTCAAAATCACTTTTTTGCTATTTTACACATATTAGTATTGAACCTAATGTATGGTTCCATCCAGTGGTCATGAGTGAATGAAATCACTCTATGGACCTTGCACAACCTCATACCCAAATGTAAATAAAGATGTAAATTTTTAATATGTAGTTTATATTTTTGTTTGTTCAATATGTTGGGAACTAGTTTCTGATCAGAACCAGACATTACATTCAACTGCTGTTTAATACCAGCGCAATAGTCTGACAACATATTGTCAGTGACTCGGAGTCTCTCAGGAGCTAAAGGATAGTCATTGTGACTATCATGTAGCCCCTCATGGTACTCCAAATCAACCTCAAGTCCATAACCAGTATCACCCTCAGCATTAACTTCTGACCAGTCAATGTCATCAATTTGTTTTTGTGTCATCCGTGTAAAGTTGCTGCAGAGCAGGTTTTGTGACATTGACCAGCCATACAAGTTATTTGCATCCAAATACATTATATACATCGCTGCAAGTGGTGCATCATCTCTTTCTGAGAGGTACTTGTTATTAGCTTTTGCATATCGGTGTGAAAGTTCTGACATTTCTCCACGTATACCCTCTTCAAAGAAAGTATACATGTCAGGATCAATCAGTAATTCCAATTCAGTACCGGTAAGCTTCAAGCAAGGATCCCGGGTAAAACTTGGGGGCGTTATATAATGTACAGGATCTAACATATATTTATCAATACAAAAT
Organism: Trileptium ribeirensis; assembly: GCA_030248225.1. Lineage (NCBI taxonomy): Eukaryota > Metazoa > Nematoda > Enoplea > Enoplida > Thoracostomopsidae > Trileptium > Trileptium ribeirensis. Next base: position 22,742 of record JASANE010021690.1, read on the forward strand.
ATACGGAAACTTTCAAATATATCACATAATAATAATACATCAGTGCACAAGTACAGATCGTGGTATTCTCCTTAATTATTAATTCCCATTTGTTTCCAAATATTCTGGACATGTCCATAATCCACATCACTAACTTCACTATCTGCCAAGCTTGAATAAAAATTTTGTTTTTGGGGTAAGTTCGTCTCATTAAATTTTTCACTGTTATCCATATATTCATATGGATAAATACCTTTACGTAGCAACAAATCCATGTTATTACCATAATATTGCTTCATTGCAGCAAAACTGTTGACACCATGTTGTTTCAAATTGTCTACTAATTTTTCTAAAGAGGTTGTTAGGAATTGCTTGGTGTCAATAAACCTAATTTTCCAACCAAATTCTTCTTCATAATCTTCCAAACTCTTCAGAGTCAGAAGCTTGGTCTAATAGAAAACCGGTTTTCGTTGCTTTCTTAAATTTTCGTTTAATGGAAAAGCATAAGTACTCTTCCATCCCTTTAGCAGTGCCCTTAATTTCAAGACCTAGGTCAGTGCACACTTCACCTAACTGCTGCATAATCAAGTGACCATCATAACGCTTCAAGTTACGAAACATTACTGTCACATCTCTAGTTAATTTATACCCTATGTTGCACTTCAAATGTGCAGCGCCACGGTACCTACCACAAATATGGCAGTGGTCCTTGGCTTTATCACCTGGGGTCATCTTACAACCACACAAATAACACCTAACTGCATTCTTATGCTGCATTTTATCATTATCACTCATTATAATCTTAGCTTGCTTATCAGTATTTTGGTAAGCTTCAGACTTTTGAATTATCACGTGTAAAAACGCTTTTACAGGGTCCTCACCACGGTAACTTTGTGGTTCACCTATTTGAAATTTATTCGTTGCAACATCCATGTACTTCAACTAAACCATATCCACTAGGACTATGGCGTTGGTAAGGTGTTGTTGCTGAAATATTGGGATCAGGTTCACAACTATTTATTTTTTCAAGCAGACATTCAAAGTCTGCATATATCACATATGGTGCGCGTTGTATTTTATGTAAATTTTTAAATTTTAATTTAGGGTCTTTGGGCATCTCTATTTTTGAGCACCTGCCGTTTCTACACAAGGTCATATGCTCATCGCGCACCTTTTCATTATAACATTTTTGCAAACACTTATAACAAAAGTACTTCCTACCTTTATCTTTTCTTTGATCATCTAGTAGCCTATCTAAATCTCTAACTAAGCAGTAATGACCTTTGTATAATAATAAATGTACGTACTTTTGGTATTGGGTCTCGGAAATAAATAATGGAGCAATTTGATCTCCTTCAACATCATATACATTGACAGCAATTTTATTTAGCTGCTCAAATTTGGGAATGTCCTGTATCTTTACAGGATACTCAATACCACCCATATTCAGCTTGGTTTCGAAATTTTCATAATTTCTAACCCTCTGAGGATTCACATTAAAAGGGTGTAGTGCAGCTAAAACACTCCACGTAAAACATTTCTGGTCATCATTCTGTGTATTTACTGCATATTTAGTCTTCACCCACTGCGGAAGCTCCTTATAGCTTGAACCTCGCAGTGGTTGGTATATACTTATGTGCACATCAGCATGGTGTACTTTTTGTAGCACCCATCCTGATCCTCTAGCTTCAATTTCTTCTAACTTCTTGACCAGTTCGGTAAAGATACTAGTCAACTTCTGGTCATAATTTGAACCAGGTAATAATGTGCGTGTCTTTATATTTATATGCACATTGAGGGTGTCCCCATCTAAATTTTCCATCTGTACTTGAACACTAACCCATAATTTAATACCACGGTATCTGCTTTTGCTCAGTAAATTTAACAAAAGTTCGCGGCTATCATTACAAAATGTTAATATATCACTAAATTCAGTCATAGGTACTAAATAATAACTTTTTACATACCCTTTCATCGCCTTTATCCACTGCATATGTTGTTGATCCATTTGTTGTTGCTGCTGCGCTATCTGCCAAATCCGTCGGTTGTTGTTGTTGTTGCTTCAATCGTTGTAGCTTAAAGTTAATGTTAATATAAGGGTGTTGAAATTTTGGTGGAGGCAGCACCGTTTCAACTTTAGCCAATGGTTGTAGTACTGGTGGTTGCAATATCGGCTGTTGTTTCATTACCATTTGTCGTTCCAGGCGTGGCCGCTTAGTAGACAAATCAAGCGGCTCGTGTTGTTCAGAGGGTTGTTGGGAAATATGTGTGTTTTTGTGGGATACTGACATCTCCATATGCCGCCCACCCACATGTGTACTTATCCTTAATGTGTTTAGCCTTCTCAAGTACTGTTGGGATAATAACACTTGAGAGGGCTGTTGGTGGTAGCGGCGGTGTCGCAGTAAATTGTCTTTGCGCGTAACTTGGCGTCCACAAATATCACATTTAATATTTTTTGCATTATGTACGTTATTTACATGACGTGTTAAATGGTCCTTGCGGCTAAATACATTACCACAAAATTCGCAGTTAAATAATACCATTACCAGAGCGTTAAAATTAAGTAACCAAACTCTGTGGCTGCAAAATCAAACTGAATTGCTTTTAAGGATTTCTACCGGTATTTATACTTTTTCATCCGCTCAATACTCGTCGCTGATTAGCTGATCCAAAATCACGTGCTAGTCGCTGATTGGTTAATTTTTCACCAAAGTGACATTGATTAGTTAGTTTTTGCAAAACCTCGCGGTGGTTGGTAAGTTGGTTTTTCCAAAGCTTTTTATACAGGCTGGATTTTACCAAAAATCGTTTAAACTTTTCCATACATTTGATATGTTAATATATGTATTTTCACATTAAATTTTATTTTTGGCGTGTGTTAATACACATAAACTTAAAACACATAAACATACACATGTAAACGTAACACACAAAACATACACATCAGTATTCAGTCTTGTTTTCCGTTGTTAAATTAGGTCGGTTGTCTCTCAAAAGTATAAAAGGAAGCAAAATTAGAAATCATATCAGTTTTGAAATTTTGTTTCAAGCAGTTTGGTGACCTACTTATGCAGACCATGGCAACAGCTGGTAAAACATATGCCTTTACAAAAGAGGCAATGGCTTTAATGGCGTTGAATGAAAAGGACTATTGTAAAGCAATGGAGGAAGTAGTGAGACCAGTGGTGGAGGAGCAGCACGTGAAGTTGGTGATTGAAGGACTGCGTGACAACTACAGACAGCAGTGCCTAGGTTGCTACTACGATCATCCCAGCCAATCCCACCACATGGGGTTTGGTGGATGCTTGAGTGACAGTAACAGGAACTTTAGTAGGGTTGATGTGGTGGTTTTGTGTGAAGAAATTGGTGTACCATACAGTGAAGAATTGTATAATTTTGTTAAATGTAAGTATTATTTCTTTGTATAATGCACAACACACAGCACCATTGTTAGAATATGTGGTGCAAAAAATAGTGTTGATGTAATAAAAAATGCATGTAACCCACTTCTACTACTTTTTCGGCTGGTAGTAGAGCCGGTCCAAAGTCCGGATAAAATTGGTAATGCCATGCATTAGCCCAGAACGCCATTTTTTTACTAATTGCAGAACCACAACTTTTTTACTACTTACCCATTTTTTCTAGTACTGACAGAACCACCATACTACTTACAGCTCGCAACTTTTATACTACTTATCGAACCACCACTCTTTTCTACTACTTACAGAACCACCACAATTATAGTACTAAGTTGCAGAACCACGACTGCTACACTAGTTTCCAGAGCTATAACATTTTCTAAGTTCTCTTTCTAGCACTTACATTACCACCGCTAAACAGTTGTACTACTACTAGCTACGTAGACTACTATACGTATATATACATACTTCCAAATGATCAGATCCTGCAAGTGGATCAAACGTACTAGGTGGTGTGAATCCTTAGGAGCTGGAGCGCGTTACTTTTGCTTAGACATAATAAGAAACAGAATTTTTATGTGCATAAGCTGGGGGACGTTTTAAGTCGTGAACCCCAAACACGACGGGCCGAAGCCCTTAACTTTGCTTATGCACATGAAAATTCATTGTACAACCTTACTGTAAATGACACTTGCGCACGGTATGTGTGTCAGGTATGAAATTTCATAAACACCTGTATGAAAAATAGAGTGACCGGGACAAAGCAGTAAAAAGTTGTTTTTTACCGTGCGAAAGTGTCATTGTGGGATCCTGACATCTCCGTATGCCTTCCACCCACCTGTGTCCTATGCCTTAATGTTATTGTGTTGTATTTACAGTATGTGGATCGCCTTTAAGAGGGCGGTTGGGATGTTAGGTCTTACAACCATCAAAGCACTACATGGAAGGAAGTAAGTTAATAATAGGTGTATTTCATTTGTCGTCGACATACTTCCTTCCATGTAGTGCAAATGATTGCCGTGACAACATATGAACCCACCCACAATTTTACCCGGTCTACCATCGATCCTCCGAATGCCAATGCTATGCTTGAACTCATAATAAAAAATTTCATAAAACCCTGAATTAAATCCATATCCATGTTTAAGGGCCGCTTCTATGTATTCTTCCCACCCTGGGTAAAACCAACTCCTTCCCACTGGGGCATTGGAACCTGTATGGCTTTGCACGAAGTGTTTCGAAAAGGCGACTGGCATTTTTGAGTTGACAAACTGAGTTTGTTTTGTCTAAAGTGGTGAATATTCAGGTCTGCAGCCTCTTTATATAGAGCTGTTGTGAATAGATTATGATCTTGATTGGATAAAAAAATCTGCATTTTGATCAGCTAAAGAAAAACTTTTAATTGGGTGTTATAATTTGGAAAACAATAAATAGATATTAAAATGGGCGGAGACAAGGCTTAAAATTAGGGCAAGATAAGCTGAGAGATTACGGTACTATAAGGGTATCAAAATTATAAAAATCAAAAATCACTTTTCCAAAAACGTTATCAAAATGTCGCGTAAAATTACTGCTGCTGAGCAAAGAGGCTACTCTATGCAAGCAATGAAAAAAGCTTGCATAGAGGTGCGTCCAATTTCGTAAACCCCCTTCGTTTAAATCAGCCTCAAAAATTAGGTTGGCTCCCCCGGTTCTCCAACCCCCAAAATCAAATGGTACGCTTTTATCCCCACCAAAGTTTGTGCATCCTTCAAATCGCCCGAAACTACAACCGAGTAAAGCCTTCAAACCGAAGCCGCAACATTCCCGCAAAAATCCTCAATTCAAGCCTGAATTGGCAAGCCTCCCGACGAGAGTATACTCGTCGCGTGAGCGCCCGTTTGTTTTGCAGGCGCTCCGAAGGCAGCAGTAAGCCTTAAGCCTGGTTTCCATTGAAAGTTATCTTCGGAGAGCTTGTGTTTTCACGGGTCCGCTGTATGGAGACTAGGCAACGTGGTGGTGTTGGGTACTCCATACCACTTGAAAATGCTTGATATTGTGGGGAATAACTTTCAGCGGAAATTTATCCCAACCGCCCTCTCAATGGCGACATAAATGTAGGTGTCCCTCTCTCACCATCTAAGAGGCCGTTAGGTAACCCCCTACATGTATGTAAACCGCCGTTCCCAGGTGGCAAGGCTGAGAATATTTCTAAGCGATTAGAAGTAAGCTGGTGAGCCAATACATGTATCAATTTTAGACTTATAGAATTGTTCTTCCAACATTTTAGGAATTAATTTTAGTCACAGTCTAGCCGCCTGTGTTGCAATTTAAACGTTCATAACCATCTAAATGTTGCGCATGGTTACCCAATTTTTGTGTTAAGTGTTCAACACCTGAAGTATTTTAAAGGTTTTTAGATGTACCTTATATCGCCTTTTAAAATGGAATTTTAATATATATAGGTGTGTTGTAAATAGTTTGATTAAAGCATCCCTCTATAATGCGCTCATTGAATTTATATATTGTTTCTAAAAATATTTTATAAAATATAAAGCATATATTGTCCAAACAATAATAGGCGAAGTCAAAAACGAAACCATACGGCTGATACATTGTCACCTCATTTGTGAAAACAAAACCGAACCTGTGGGGTTGTTATTCTCTCACCGATTTTTCCAAATAATCTAAGTTTTCCTTTTCAAATATGTAGTACTTGTCCCACTTTCAGTTAAATATTAGCAATCAAAAAACTTGTTCTTTCAATGAATTTGTAAGCGGTAGAATTTATAGCATATCATATTGTTTGCTTTTGAACCTTATTACGGCGCACTTTAGCGTAATCTGTGCTGAAATAAACTGGATTTAACTTGATTTCCACGCTAAAATATATCGGGTTTCTTTTCAAATGCGGCACTTAGGCGTTTCTTGTCTGATTATTATCTTCCCAGCGACAATACTAATTTTATCAAAATTTTCACACGTTGCTTCCTTAAAACAGCGCGCTAACGATTTTTAACATCGTTGTCGAAGTTTATCTTTTACTCCGCAAAACAATAATATAATGTAATTAAATATCAAAGCTTGCAATATATTACGAAAACTTATATTTTGTCAATTTGGGTGGTCCAAGAAATTAAAAGATATGAAAAAATTTGCTTCAGTAACCTTATTCCATTGCAGCTTATATACAGCATTATCAAATGTGTTGACACACAAAGCTCAAGTGGATCGACAAATTTTAAGTGCCAACATTCACGCATAATATTTACCGCAAATATGTAAACACACTAATATCATTGTACGCAAAACATTGCTGAAAAAGCGGTGCTGGTATATGAGCATACATGCCGGCAGGGGGGGTAACCCCCCCTGATGTCCGGCCCACCCTTCCCCCGAGGCCGAAAAGCCAGGGGGGGTAACCCCCCTGGGGCTGGGGGCAGCACCCCCCGAAGGGTCTTGGCGGCTCCTCAACGAGTTTCGAAGTAGGACCTTAGTGTAAAACCTTGCGCAAATTGCCCCTGCTTATTGCTAAAGGTGCATGTACGGCCGTAAATTCGTGGAAAGCTTTTTGTTGACGATGTCATTCCCTGAAGTAAAAGTTAATCGAATTATACTTATTTATATACTAACACTAACTAGATATTTAGACATTGAATGTCTGATATGGTCCACGGTGGATTAACCACGAAATAAGCACTAAAATAGCACTGGAACACTCCATCGCCCTAGGAGTCGCACCCGATAGCTCAGCGGACAAAAGCCACTTATGTAGAGAAAAAAACCCATATTATTATGCCCAGAATATGAGCTCCAAAAATTAGGTAACGAATTAATGCTTCGAAAAGGGTTTGTATTTTAATAATTCTTCTGCAAAAACTCATACGCAAATAATGTGGCTGCGAGGACCAAAAAAAGTCCTCACGACTAACACCCTAGGAAAATTTGGCCGGCCAGGGGGGGGTTCCCCCCTGGGATGGCCGCGATCCCCCTTTTGGGGGCCTCTACCCCCCCTGGCATGACCGACCGCCGACATGTATGTATATGAGTGTGGTATATAAATTTTGTTTTGCGCCGTAAATAAGCGAAAAATGCTATAACCTGGAATTGTGAGATTAATCCAGCAGCTAGAAAAACCAAGGCGTATTTTAGTAAAATTTCCAACAGATTCATATTGTGGAATGTGACCAAAATAATGACTGTAAAAACGATCACAAGGCGGGCACAAACAACGTATTTTGAGAAACAATATTAACATATGGGATTGCGTGGTGTGACAAACAATAATACTGCAAAACTTATTTTATACAGTAACACCCACAGTATTCTAACAGTCGCAATACAGCAACATTCACACCCACAGTACTGTAACAGCCACAGTACAGTAACCAAAACCAATGTGGGTGTGGGTGGCCCAAAGCGCCATTTAGGGGCTCCCAAACAGCCATTTAGGCGGAGGGGGAGGGGGCCCAAACCCGTGTTTTTTCACTACTCACCTACGTCAAGGTCGTGAATAGAAACCGACGAGTCTCTAGTTATTCCTTCATGAAAATCAGTAATTATTTAATAACCTTTATGGCTGCGGATGATAGCCTTCGATCAAGAAGTAACCTCAATGCAAATGGCCATAGTGTTTCAAATCCCGCAAAAGAACTAGACTTAAGTTTTTCTGTAAGAATATATATGCTTAACCTTTGCCGCAGGTATTAATCTGTATTTCGTGCAATGTTGAAGAAACTAGCCACAGCCGCGGATTGCAGATGGATCGTTTGGTTGGGAGCCTCGTACGCTAGTCACTGCTATCTATAAGCTGTTGCTCCATTCTGAGGTACCTTGTAAACCGAGCAAATAACAACGCACGTGCAAACGCCCGCCGCATCGCACAATAAACCCTATAAATGTTTCGTTGCATATATAACTTACGCTGTATATGTGAGACACTATGCGGTAAGGGTTAAACAGAATAGATTTTATCGAAGCTTTAGAACCAAGAACATCGGCATAAATATAATCCTATATCCAGTTGTGTTTATGGGAATACATGGTGTTAGTCATAAAATTTCGTGGTGAATTACGCATTGTGATGCGTTTTACTCGTGCTACGATAGTTGGATACCGTCACTTGCTGACGTTTTGTATATATACTTTGCATTCGGACAATCAACTGCTGTGGACGAGTCAAAAAAGGCTTGCGTATTAGCGAACATTGCAAAGCCATTCCCAAATATTCTGGCTTTTCTATTCCCAGAAAAATACGATGTTCCCATTTCTTGAAATTGTAATTTTTGTTTCCCAATGTTTATCGATTTTCTCCTTCTTTATCCCAAAATTTTCAGCCGATTCCGCATTTCGAGGAATTATCCGCTTTTGCCGAATTGCTTATTTTATCTTTTGTTATCCAAATTTTGCTGACTTTCCGTTTACGAAAATATCACGTATTTACATTATCCAGAGATTTCTAACTAACATTTTCCAAAATTCCCGATATCCATTTCTTAAAATTTCCGATTTGTTTGCTTCTGACTTCTCTATGTTTTTAGAATTCCGCTACACTGCTTATTTACTTTAAAAAGCTGCAACAATGAAAAGTGGTCGAAGAATACGGGAGGGGTCTATAATAGTTGTTCATGAACATGGGAGGGCCTGAAAAAGTGGTCCATGAACATGACTGGAGTGTAAGATTTTTGGTCTGCGAACATGGGTGGGGCACGGGCGTAACTTCTGGGGGTCCGAAACCCCACTCAGCCAGTTTTAGCTTACGGGTGTCCGTCTAAATGTCCGAATACCCATTTGTCACTTTATTGCACATTTATACCACGTTGCAAGCGCTACAATAATAACTAAGTAATTTTGTTCAGACCTCTCCACAGATTTTAGCTCGTGGTTACGCCTCTGGGCTGGGGTACAAGTCGGTGGTCCAGAAACATGGGTGGGGTAGCCATATTTATAATCCACCAAATGGGCTATAATAAACCTGGGAGGGTAAGGGCAAAAACGAGCGCAATGTAACTAATCGATAGTAAGGAAAAGCTGAATAGCGTCACACTCTTCAGTGGAGTCGATCATTATCGACTCGTGATCAGAGTAATAATGATTTTGCATAAAAACATTTGTAGTTCCTGGGTAACTTTTAGTATGCGAACCCAAAATTAAAAAAGGAAATGTCTGAGTCGAATATTGAATCTATGCATACAAAAATTTTGACGCAGAAATTATTTATAAACGATAAATATCTCTCTTTTGTTTTGATATCTCTCTATGAACTAATGCATTTGAGCCAAGAAAAAAACTTTGGTAATGTTTTCCCTTTAGGTATCATTTAGAGCGAAGCTGTCGATTGTAGTTCCACTACAGTATTTGCAAAAACTGCAATCCAAAACGTTTTGGAATATATAATTGATACCTTTATGTACCTTTTTGTTTTTTCGCGAAAAACCACAGAATATAAAAGATTCTGTTTCAGCGAAAAAGTAGTTTTACCGATTTACTGAATTAATTGTTTTTAGTGTAACATAGTAAGATCAAAAGGCGAAGCCTGGTCATACGTATTTACCACTGTACCGCCTAAGAAAAACTGACCGCACCGATATCTTGCACTGACTTAACGTTTTCTCCAAGTATTTAACAGTATACGATTATACATCACCTAATGAACACTGCGTTGCTTACACTTTCGAGTTGCACTGCTTGGTGCTATATCATGACCGCTTCGTAATATAGGTTAAAATTTTTAGTAAATTCTAACGTACTGCTGCTAAAAATTATATATACTTGAAGCATAGGTATCACAGGTTCGTCGGTTTAGGGGCCGTAGACCTCCGAGAATGAGATACCTGTGTAACAGGAACTAAGTTTGGTAGTTCTCGTAAGCCGCAGCATCTACTCATATTAACGTATCTGAGCCGTTAAAATTTATATACATATAAGGTTTGTTGTTTGGCCTATCGTATAATAAGTACTATGGCTATATGCATGTCGATTTTGACAACGTTGTTAAAATAACATGCGTTCGTGGTATCCCGAAGATTGATAACACGTTCCATGGAATCTTGACACCGGTTTCAAAAGACATTCTAAATTTCGGATTTCGGGAATCGTTCGAGTGAATAACCGTTGAACCTTTTC
>JASANE010021692.1:0-13909 GCA_030248225.1 Trileptium ribeirensis
CTGTATAGGACGACAGCTTTAAGCTTAGGCTTTTTATACGCTTAGGCTTAGGCAAAACATTTACTACTGTATAGGACGGCAGCTTTAAGCTTAGGCTTTACATACGCTTAGGCTTAGGCTTAGGCAAAACATTTACTACTGTATAGGACGGCAGCTTTAAGCTTAGGCTTTACATACGCTTAGGCTTAGGCTTAGGCAAAACATTTACTACTGTATAGGACGGCAGCTTTAAGCTTAGGCTTTACATACGCTTAGGCTTAGGCTTAGGCAAAACATTTACTAGGGGCGGGGCTGTATAGGACGGCAGCTTTAAGCTTAGGCTTTACATACGCTTAGGCTTAGGCTTAGGCAAAACATTTACTACTGTATAGGACGGCAGCTTTAAGCTTAGGCTTTACATACGCTTAGGCTTAGGCTTAGGCAAAACATTTACTACTGTATAGGACGGCAGCTTTAAGCTTAGGCTTTACATACGCTTAGGCTTAGGCTTAGGCAAAACATTTACTACTGTATAGGACGGCAGCTTTAAGCTTAGGCTTTACATACGCTTAGGCTTAGGCTTAGTCAAATCAATTACTACTGTATACGACTGAAGCTTCCCCCGTAAGCTTAGGCTTTACATACGCTTAGGCTTAGGCTTAGCAAAACATATACTGAACGGCCCGCCCCCAGCTTTAAGCTAGCAGTACGCTTAGGCTTAGGCTTGGCAAACTACTGTATAGGACGGCAGCTTTAAGCTTAGGCTTTACATACGCTTAGGCTTAGGCTTAGGCAAAACATTTACTACTGTATAGGACGGCAGCTTTAAGCTTAGGCTCTACATACGCTTAGGCTTAAGCTTAGGCAAAACATTTACTACTGCATAGGACGGCAGCTTTAAGCTTAGGCTTTACATACGCTTAGGCTTAGGCTTAGGCAAAACATTTACTACTGTATAGGACGGCAGCTTTAAGCTTAGGCTTTACATACGCTTAGCCTTAGGCTTAGGCAAAACATTTACTACTGTATAGGACGGCAGCTTTAAGCCTAGGCTTTACATACGCTTAGGCTTAGGCTTAGGCAAAACATTTACCACTGTATAGGACGGCAGCTTTAAGCTTAGGCTTTACATACGCTTAGGCTTAGGCAAAACATTTACTACTGTATAGGACGGCAGCTTTAAGCTTAGGCTTTACATACGCTTAGGCTTAGGCTTAGGCAAAACATTTACTACTGTATAGGACGGCAGCTTTAAGCTTAGGCTTTACATACGCTTAGGCTTAGGCTTAGGCAAAACATTTACTACTGTATAGGACGGCAGCTTTAAGCTTAGGCTTTACATACGCTTAGGCTTAGGCTTAGGCAAAACATTTACTACTGTATAGGACGGCAGCTTTAAGCTTAGGCTTTACATACGCTTAGGCTTAGGCTTAGGCAAAACATTTACTACTGTATAGGACGGCAGCTTTAAGCTTAGGCTTTACATACGCTTAGGCTTAGGCTTAGGCAAAACATTTACTACTGTATAGGACGGCAGCTTTAAGCTTTAGGCTTTACATACGCTTCCCCCCCAGGCTTAGGCTTAGGCAAAACATTTACTACTGTATAGGACGGCAGCTTTAAGCTTAGGCTTTTATTTTTACTGATGGGAGCTTTACGATTAGGCTTAGGCTTAGGCAAAACATTTACTACTGTATAGGACGGCAGCTTTAAGCTTAGGCTTTACATACGCTTAGGCTTAGGCTTAGGCAAAACATTTACTACTGTATAGGACGGCAGCTTTAAGCTTAGGCTTTACATACGCTTAGGCTTAGGCTTAGGCAAAACATTTACTACTGTATAGGACGGCAGCATTAAAATTCTGCGACCTAAAACTAAACCTTTGCCATAAGCTTATATAGGTTGCTAATTATAAACCTCACTAATATAAGCTTGATGCCTACGTGTTCATAACGAGGTAGGGATTTCCACTGCTAAGGGTTGGCCCCTCAAGTTAAATATTCCTCCCATTCCAAGAAGGCTCCGCACCAACGCCCCCTTGTCTTTCTGCGAGCTGAAGGTGCACGGAGAATTTTGAGAGAGGATTGATACAAATAGGGAAAAAATTAGGCAAAATTAGCACAAAAGTACAAAAATCCATGCATATTTTAGGAAAAATTGGGTAAATTTAGAAAAGTTGAAAAAGAAACTTTTAGCGAAATTCAAAAACTTACCGCTCCAGCCCGAACGCATCCCCCAGTCCAAAAATTAGGTAAATTTAGCAAAAATTGAAAAAAAAACTTTTATTGAAATTCAAAAACTTCACACTCCAGCCCCAACACATAGCCCAGTCGAAAAATTAGGTAAATTTAGCAAAAATTCAAAAATGAAACTTTCAACGAAATTCAAAAACTTGACGCTCCAGCCCCAACGCATCTTCCAGTCGAAAAATTCAGTAAATTTAGGAAAAATTGAAAAAACTTTTATTGAAATTCAAAAACTTGACACTCCAGCCCCAACACATAGCCCAGTCGAAAAATTAGGTAAATTCAGCAAAAATTGAAAAATGAAACTTTTAACGAAATTCAAAAACTTGACGCTCCAGCCCCAACACATAGCCCAGTCGAAAAATTAGGTAAATTCAGCAAAAATTGAAAAATGAAACTTTTAACGAAATTCAAAAACTTACCGCTCCAGCCCCAACGCATCGCCCAGTCGAAAAATTAGGTAAATTTAGCAAAAATTGAAAAAAAACTTTTATTGAAATTCAAAAACTTGACACTCCAGCCCCAACACATAGCCCAGCCCAAAAATTAGGTAAATTCAGCAAAAATTGAAAAATGAAACTTTTAACGAAATTCAAAAACTTGACGCTCCAGCCCCAACGCATCCCCCAGTCGAAAAATTAGGTAAATTTAGCAAAAATTGAAAAAAAAACTTTTATTGAAATTCAAAAACTTGACACTCCAGCCCCAACACATAGCCCAGTCGAAAAATTAGGTAAATTCAGGAAAAATTGAAAAATGAAACTTTTAACGAAATTCAAAAACTTGACGCTCTAGCCCCAACACATAGTCCAGTCGAAAAATTAGGTAAATTCAGCAAAAATTAAAAAATGAAACTTTTAACGAAATTCAAAAACTTGGCGTTCCAGCCCCAACACATAGCCCAGTCGAAAAATTCAGTAAATTTAGGAAAAATTGAAAAAGAAACTTTTAGCGAAATTTAAAAACTTGACGCTCGAGCCCCAACACATGGCCCAGTCGAAAAATTAGGTAAATTCAGCAAAAATTGAAAAATGAAACTTTCAACGAAATTCAAAAACTTGACGCTCCAGCCCCAACACATAGCCCAGTCGAAAAATTAGGTAAATTCAGCAAAAATTGAAAAATGAAACTTTTAACGAAATTCAAAAACTTACCGCTCCAGCCCCAACGCATCGCCCAGTCGAAAAATTAGGTAAATTTAGCAAAAATTGAAAAAAAAACTTTTATTGAAATTCAAAAACTTGACACTCCAGCCCCAACACATAGCACAGTCGAAAAATTAGGTAAATTCAGCAAAAATTGAAAAATGAAACTTTTAACGAAATTCAAAAACTTGACGCTCCAGCCCCAACGCATCCCCCAGTCGAAAAATTAGGTAAATTTAGCAAAAATTGAAAAAAAAACTTTTATTGAAATTCAAAAACTTGACACTCCAGCCCCAACACATAGCCCAGTCGAAAAATTAGGTAAATTCAGGAAAAATTGAAAAATGAAACTTTTAACGAAATTCAAAAACTTGACGCTCCAGCCCCAACACATAGCGCAGTCGAAAAATAAAAAAAAAAAAAAAAAAAAGAAAAGAAAAAAGAAAGAAAGAGCGCCCGCCCCCCAGGCAGAAAAGCACGCCCCGCCCCGCCAAGCAGAAAAGAAAAGACCGACCCCCCCCCCCCTTGGTAAATTCAGCAAAAATTCAAAAATGAAACTTTTAACGAAATTCAAAAACTTGGCGCTCCAGCCCCAACACATGGCCCAGTCGAAAAATTGGGTAAATTTATCAAAAATTGAAAAAGAAACTTTTAGCCAAATTCAAAAACTTACCGCTCCAGCCCCAACGCATCCCCCAGTCGAAAAATTCAGTAAATTTAGGAAAACTTTAAAAAGAAACTTTTAGCGACATTCTAAAACTTGACGCTCCAGCCCCAACGCATCCCCCAGTCGATACGATTTACCACAATGGACATTGGATACCTATGGATACTTAATTTGCATAAGCTCCGTGACCTCAATATCTCTGCCGTCTTTTGTTGTAGCCGTCTTTGTAATCAAATAATGCAACAACATACCACAGTTTCAATTCTTATGTATCGATTGTTATATTTAAACTTATTTTATTATTACAAGATCCAACATTCATTCGTGTTATCGCGCAACTAAAGCCCTTCGCCCGCCAATGATAGTGTCATTTTTATGTTAAATATTTTTGTCAAAAACAGATGATACAACTCAGCCGTCGTCTCTTTATATTAGATCATCTATTTTCACAAATATCTATCAATTTCGGTGAAAAAACCAGTTTCTTACAAATATGGTCGCCACAAGTTTCCTCGTGGGAATTTCGTTTTTAGACGACCAGCTTCTTTGGCAAAGGTGCTATTCATTTCTAAGCAGCGCGGTATATCATCATTGAATGCGAGCTAACTATAGGGTGTCGGTAGGGTTATAGAACTTCACGGATATAAGTTTGGAGCCAACAACATTATTATCAACCATTGGTAGTTACAAATTGCTCAAGCAATTATATAAGTTAAAATTGACAAAGGTGTTTCTGTATGTACATCAAAGATGTATTACCGTTCAATAACCGCCTGCCAAACACGGGAAACTCTTAGGGATGTGAATATACCTACTATTATAAAGCTAGGATTAACCTAAAACTAATATATTTTTAATTTTAAAACTAATATATTTGACTATCAATTAGGTTTGAAAAGTTACCATACATATATATATATATATATTGCTTGATTGTACTTAATATGTTTATTTTATTGTTACACTTTTATTTTATGGTTTCAATCTATTTGTAACATAAACGTTTCTTAATTTGTTGTGAGGGACTGTTAACCTTCCCTACGCCCAGTGTATCAGTTGTATTCTATATTAATGAATGCTACGGTTTTGATATTTTAACTTTTGAAAAACGAAACTACCAAAACCGAAAACATAATTTATATGGTATTCTTGAAATTATCTGCTGCTAAAAACCATATCATGCCCAATTTTGCCAATTTGACATTGGCGATTATTACATCGCGTTGTGCAAACTATGTTTGTCACTTGCGTTTGCTCGCACTCGCGTTGTTATTCGTTCGCTTTTTTAGGTCCTTTAATTAACCGAGCAACAGCTTCCAAGTAGCTCAGTGGTTTGCGTACGCAATTCTCAACCTTCTGCGATACCGGCTGGAGTTTGTTAAACATTGCACGATATACAATCTAGCTCAAGGTTAAAGGATTAATCAAAAATTAGTAAGTCGCATCATTAAACAAACATTAGCTTGTCACATCACTAACCTCTTTATATCCGACTCTGCGAATTGGCATTTGCGCATGCTGCAACGCGTTGTGCAAACTGAGTATGTCGCCTTGCGTATGTTTGCACGCGCGTTGTTATTTTCTTACCTTGTGAGATTCCTTAAGTAACCGAGCAACAGGTTCCCGATAGCTCAGTGGTTTGCATACGTCGTTGTAAACAATGGAATGCCCGTTCGAGTTTGTAAATCATTGTACGGTACACAAACTAGCTCTGACATTAAAGTGTTTTAATGCGATCAAAGATGCATGAGGCTGAAAGTGGGGTGATTTATATGTTTCTGTTTTAAAATGGTCTGACATCAGCCTTTAAAATGTTGGAATTTTCTATTAAAACGACGTGTTTGTAAAATAGGATTTAGTCTTGATGCCTCAACACCGAAGCGTTCACCGCTAACATGGCAGCTAAGAATATCGCAAAATGACGAACTAGTTGGAATTTTCGACTCCACGGCTTTAGGATTTTAGCGTCTTTCCTCTAAACACTTAGTTACTCGGCCAAGATATCTAGCGACATAGCTGCTTATTACGAGTGACCAGAAAACAGACTGTTCAGTTGTTGCATGAGCCGGTTTTCGGCTCAGCATGTTTTTGCCGAGTCCCGGAAATCGCATTTAGACATAGCCCTTTTAGAGACTGTATCAAGTCTCTATAATATACCTATTTATTATAGTTTTCTTCTGTCTTTTAGCAAGCCAAACGGTAATAAATTATTAACGACTTGTATGCCACACCACCACCACCACTATATACTAATTCATGGTCTAGTCCTTTATAGTCTAGTCGATTACAAACAAATTTATCAACCATTGGAGATAAATCTGACCATCCGGTCGTTCCAATGTATCCGGCGTTCATCGCATGCTAATTCTAGCCTAAACTATATTATGGTGAGTCTCATCATAGACACCGGAATCAGGACTTGAATGTCATTTAACCAGCCAAAACAGAAAACCTGATTCGTGTCTAGAGCTATAAATCTTTTGGGTTTAGTTTTGTACGGACTAAAAATAGAAATAATAATAATGTCTGTGATAATCGCGTACCAAATTCTTAGCTAAAAAGCAATAAATATATATATATTTTAAATTATAAATTAAGGTATATATAAATATTGTATCATAGGGTCTAAAAGTTCCTTCGGCTTAGAGGATGCAGATGCTTCCGCATAGGAATGCGTCTGCGGGTAACCAATATTTTACACTGCTTTCTTCAATTTTCCCTAGTGATTTTGTAATTTTGTTCATAATTGATAAAATTCTCAGCGAGTCTTCGGTGTAGTGTTTGTGGTAGTATGGCGACCCTCAGTGGGTAAATATTGATTATGAGGGTTCCACGTTTAGAAGGACCATTTACGCCATACATGCTCATATGGAGAAGAAGGGATTATTCCCTGAGGCTCGGCATACACCATCCACCACCACCTCACCCACACCCCTCACTACCTTCAATGTGAAGGGGTGTAAAAAATTATGGCGAAAATAGAAAAAATTGGCATAAATAGGCAAAGATTAGTAAGAAAAATTGGCCAAAAACAGGGAAAATTGGCAAAACTCGGGGAAAATTTGTAAATAAATTGGAAGAAAATCGGCAAAAATTAAGCATAATTTTGAGTCCATGACACCTGTCGACAGCCACCCTCTCCACCGCCGACGGGTGGCTTCTCCTAAAGCACCCGCCACCACCCTGAGGTTTCGGATCTTGTGCATGTATGACTCACACTTTGTCCCCTTATGGACACCTATTATGCATCCAGTACATCAATGTAAATTATTTACACATATACCACAGTTGTCTACTGTTGTGGCAAGATTTTTTCTTAAAGGTGATTAGCTATGGTTGGAATTATCGCAATTATGTGCAGTACCCAGAAAGAGTGGAATGGTTTAGTATTTAAGGAGGTGGGCGCCGACCCAGTGATTTTTATGTAGCGATACTCTTTCACATTTCGCCGCTCGTCGACACTTTATGCAGTACATCAATATAAATTAACACATACAGAACAATTTTCTACACTTGTGGCAAAATTTGGTTCTTAAAAGTGCTTAGTTATGCTTGGAATTATCATAATTATGTGCAGGACCCAGAAAAAGTGGAAGAGTTGGGTATTTAAGGATGTGGGCGCCGATACCGTAATTTTTGTGTAACGATACTCTTTCACATTTCGGTGCTCGTCGACACTTTTATGCAGTACATCAATATATATAAACACATACAGAACAGTTTTCTACCCTTGCGGCAAGATATGTTTCTTAAAAGTGCTTAGTTAAGCTTAGAATTATCGTGATTATGTGCACAACCCAAAAAAAGTGGAAGAGTTGGGCATTTACCGAAGTGGGCGCCGACCCATTGATTTTTGTGTAGCGATACTCTTTCACATTTCGGTGCTCGTCGACACTTTTATGCAGTACATCAATATATATAAACACATACAGAACAGTTTTCTACCCTTGCGGCAAGATATGTTTCTTAAAAGTGCTTAGTTAAGCTTAGAATTATCGTGATTATGTGCACAACCCAAAAAAGTGGAAGAGTTGGGCATTTACCGAAGTGGGCGCCGACCCATTGATTTTTGTGTAGCGATACTCTTTCACATTTCGGTGCTTGTCGACACTTTCATGCAGTACATCAATATAAGATGCGTTTTTAAGTAATGTCCTCTGTTACCTAGGGTATAACCCAACGGTAATAAAGATTTCAAGTATTACATGGTGCTACAAATTCAGTTTCCGTGCAATATCGTACAAGGATTTCCCAAAATATTTCAGCTTTGAATGACAATCCACCACTTCCAGTTAGTGAATGTATATAATATATATAATAATAATAAAATTATATAATAAAAAAGTTATATATTATATAATTATATAATATAATAATAAAATTGTATAATAATTTTTATATAATATTAATATTTTATATAATCTATTATATAATAATAATAAAATTATATAATATGGTATATATTATATAATTATAAAATATAAAAATAAAATTATACAATAATTTTTATATAATATTAATAATTTATATAATATACATATTTCATATCATACATATATTTTATTATAAGCTTATTTTAATTATGTATTATATAATATAATAATAATAAAATTATATAATATAATATGGTATATATTATATATATAATTATATAATATATTATATAATAATAATAAAATTATATAATATAATATGGTATATATGATATAATTATGTAATATAATAAAATTATATAATAATTTTTATTATATAATAATATTATATAATAATATAATATAATAATATAAAAGTATAATATAATACAACTGTATTTGTATGGTAAATATAATAATTTAGTTGATATTATATTGATAATAATAACAATAGTAATATAATATATATAAATATAATAGTAATATATATAATAGTAGTAACAAGTAATAATAATATATATTTAATAAGATACAGTTGTAATTATAGTATTATTATAATAATATATAATAATAATATATATAATATAATAGTATAATATAATAGTAGTAGTAATAATAATGGATATTTAATATATATAATATAACAATATTGCAGTAGAAATACAGTATATCGAATATAATATATGATAATATAAAATATATAATATCATATAATATATATTATATAATATAATAATAGCATAGAAATACATATATCGAATATAATATAATATAATAATAGCATAGAGATACAGCTTATATTATATATAATATAATATAATATATAATATAATATATATAATATAATATAATATATGCATAAAATACAGTTATTTTATTCGATTTGTAGAGATATATATAATATTATATAATAATATAATATATATAATATAATTTAATAATATTGCAGTAATACAGTTATTATCGATATATAATGTAATATAATAATATAATATAATATAATATAATATAATATAATATAATAATATGCAGTAGAAATACAGTATTTTATTCGATTTATAATATAATAGTAATAGTAGTACTATAATAATGGATAATTTATATAATAATAATTAGTAATATAATAATATTGCAGTAGAGATACAGTTGTATTTTAGTCGATTATATAATATAATATAATAATATAATATAATATATATAATATATATAATATAATATAATAATATTGCAGTAGAGATACAGTTGTATTTTATTCGATTATGATAATATATAATATAATAACTATAATATATAATATATATAATTTATATAATATATAATATATATAGTAATATTGCACTAGATATACAGTTGGATTTTATTCGATTATATAATAATAGTAATAATATAATAATATTGCACTAGATATACAGTTGTATTTTATTCGATTATATAATATAATATAATATAATAATATATAAATATATATATATATAATATATAATATAATATAATAATATTTTATTATAATTATAATATTTTATTATATAATATAATATTTTGATTATATAATATATCGTTGTTTCGCTCACTTTCATAACGTTGCGCTACTATTGTCTTAACCTTGCACTTTGTGAGATTTAACCTTCAGTTGCACAATCTTTCCACATTTCATTTTATATTTTTCTAAGTCTCTCTATATTATATATATTAAAATTAAAATAATACAATATATCGCAATTGCCATAATTTATACATTTGTACAGTGCTAATTAGCAAATAAAATGCAAAATCTATGTAATAGTTTAGCTAATTTTAGCGCAAAGTATATTTTTTCGCTGTTCGATAAGTTTGTTTTTAATAGTTGCAATATTTTCATAAAAACGTAGATAAAGTACCGTTGAAGGCTGACATTATAATTGGTGTTTACGAGCGTTCTAATTGGTCTTATTTAATTTCCATGATTTTTAGTATTCCGATGTAATGCGTCGTTCACAGAGAAGTGCGAGCCCGAATTGCACACCGCAAGCTATTGCAACGACCATGTTTTATGAAAATGATATTGCCATGACATTACGTTGTTATAAACAAAGTGGCATCAATAGCGAAAGCTAAGAATATTGCTGCTACAATATCGTATGATGTGTGCAATTCGTGCACGCACTTCTCTATGAATGACGCATAATGTACAGAATAGTGATTCATAAATATATGCCTATTCGTAATGTATTTTTGATTTTATATCCTAGATTTTATGATGTAAACTAGAGGTCAGAAAAAAATCAGATTTTAAAGCTCTGCCTTAACCATGCCCGGTTCGAGTAGGCTTGGTTCTCGATGTAAACACACCCGGCTTCAGTCGCATCGGCTCGGCAGTTCATGAACCCGTCCTCACGTGTGTCACGCTCGGCTTAGTTTTTAGCAGTGTCCGTAATAAAATTTCTCAAATAATAGGAAGAACAACTAATGCACAAGCTAACAAAGAAACTACTTATATACATATATATCTATACATAATATATATATATATATATATATATATATATATATATATATATATATATATCTATATGTATATAGCTATTAACAGCCGAGACGAAAGTGGCTCGGATTTTCTTGCAGTTGGCTGACTATTGTGTTATACTATTAATAGGCATTTTTCAAATTTTTAGGACCAAACGATTTTGAAAAATTGGGAAATAAAATTTTTCGGTTATAAATAAATTTCGGCTCCAACTTAAAATGCTTTGCAATATTTAGACCATCAACTCTCAAAATTTGGATCTCAAAATTTGAGCATGGCGTAAACATAATTATTATTTATGTTTTTCAGCTTTTTCTTAAAACTTAAACGTCATGTTATTATGTTAGTCGGTTTATTTTGGCGTTGATGTCTTAGACACAATCCATCAAAATTGTGACTAATGTTCAAACGTTCTGATTATCAATACATGTAAATAAATATTAAAGAAAAATTTATTTAGATTTTGCAATTACGCAATACCGTGCTGGTAGTTGGGCCTTACAATATTTAATTACGATAAAATTGGCGACACTCATAAGTCAACAATGGCAGTGGTCGGCTCGATGTCGATGAAAGTTTAAATTTTTTGTCCTGGAAATTAAATTTAAATTTAAATTTTTATACTGGAGCGGTTTTGAGACTTAGGATTCCATGTCACATTCTGTTGTAAATCAACAACTCTATTTTCAATGTTTTACATTATAAAACCTGTAGATTTGCTAATTTTCATTTCATCGTCTCTCAATCCTATGCGCTTTCACATGTTATTTTTTGTAAATATAATTTATATGTTTGTTTCTTTCATCTTTTTGCCCAGCTGAGAACGAACAATCCATCTTTTTAGGTCTAAGTTTCAAATTCTTTGGATGTTATCAAGTACTTGGTTCTTTTACATAGATATAAACATTTATTGGTTCACGTATTGTTTTCTCATCATTTTCAGACACTGCAGCTTTGGGCAATTTACATTGTAAAAAATAATTTAATATTTTCAAGGAGTCTCCATGGTAGTTGGGATATCGCCACTCGTGGAGAATTGTATTAGTATGTTTTTCATATATCTGAAATTGTGGTTTGTTTTGTCCAAATGTAAGAAGATACTACAGTGTGGAGCGAAAACAAACAGTTGTCTATTATTTGACCAATCTTCTAAAGAGACAAGCGCATTTTGAAGGCGTGTTGCGGCAAAATTACCATCGCTATTTGAAACATTTATATGTGTTTAAGCTTAACGTGATCAGCAAAAGCTTACAGCTAATGCTAAAACAAGAATAAATTATCGTTAATATGTATTCAAAACGACTTGGCCCTAAGAACCTTGTGAGCATCATAATAACTATTATTCCATTCAACTCTGAACATCACCCGTGAAGAAAAGGAGCTATCCACTGTAAAAGAACGCCCCTGATTCACGTCCTTGATAGTTTCTGGAAAAGTTTAACATTCGAGTCTGTGTCAAATGCATTCGCAAAAAGCAATGTAAGCAATGTCAACTAGTTTGCCAGTGACAAAGTATATGATCATTCACTCACAGATTCAAGTAGCTGTGTACATGTTGACATTTTTGAAATAAATTCATGCATTTGAATTAAATTTTATTATTAGATTATAAACAAGACGCAAGATAGTTAATGATAATACATTTTACTATTTTACAACAGTTAGAAAGCAACAATATTTGCCTGGAGTTTAAAGGATCTGATGAGCTAGGCAGGCAACCATTTATGAGCGAACGCTCAAATATATGCGACAGCGGGATACACAGAGAACAAACGAATATTTTTCAGAAAATGTTCTGTACAGCCGTCACTAGAGACGCTGTGTTTCTATTTTAAACACACTATGAACTTATGAAGGATGTGTAGCGAAAATGCGCCCCAGAGATGTAAGCTTTGGGGCCAAACTTAATTGTTCCCGTCAGCTTTAAAGTCGACCATCTCTAAAATTATGTGTAAAAATTTCACAATAAAATCTTTTTACCTAACAAAAAGTTTCAAAAAATTCAGGTAATTGTCTTAATAACAACACGTTGCTAATTATCGAAAAATTTAAAATGTCACTACAGATAATTATATTTATTTAAAATAATTTATAACTGTAAATGAAAATTTAAGCGAAAAATAATAATAATTAACAAACCATTTAAAAAATGTGATATGGTTATTAGCAATATGTTGTGCAAACTTTGTATAATTGTGTATAGATGTGTGTAAATGTTGTTTGTGTATAGTGTGTTTATACCTTTTTGTTTAACTACAACTAACACAAGCGATAAAAACCCGGAGTAGAATTATCTGCGTTACGACATGACAATATGTGAAGCAGGCCGTAAAATTTAAGCACTTCCAAAATAAATATTTAAATTTTATAGTGGTTACATATGTTTTGCTATATCTGAATTATTTATAACTGTTGAATCATATTTTTGCCTAAAACGATCAAATAAGTAAGTAGTGAGATAAAATTTCAAAGGACGCATACACAAAATTGCATTGTCAAGTCAGTTAAGATTTTGCAAAAACATTTGGTTTATTTTAATGTTAACTGTCGCTGAAAACGCAAAATATTTTGGTTGTTTGAAACTCAGAAAACTGATGTGATGATAAGGAACAAATTTTTTAGCTATAAATTTATTTACTTAAGTTTTAGCAGGTCCCTATTATATCTGTTAAAATAGATTTTGTGTAAGTGCAATTTTTGAAAGTTCTGTGACTACAAACTGTGGGTGATTTGCCGCAATTTCTTGATATTTGATAGAGGAGCCTATGAATCAGATGGAAATGTGGGTATCTGCCCTCTGCCATCCGACTGTTCAACGATTTGTTTGTTGTCTCTAGCTCAAAATTTATTGTTGTATTGTTCAAATTGCAATTTATATATATATGCTTTTGCAGTAAACTTCGTTGACATACTCAGTTTTACGACCTAATGCAAAACAAACATGGCACAGCAATACG